>JAQGBT010004026.1:0-17747 GCA_034698585.1 Disparrhopalites patrizii | reverse complement strand
CCCTAAATGTATAAAAAAAGAATAGGAAAATGATTATTATAGTAATATGTACATACATGATGTGCTACTATTTTTTTTTTTACGTAACACATCCACCCGATGTAGACCCAGAATTTCACAAGCTGTCCAACGACACACACTTCACATGTATGTTCAATGTTCATACAATAATTCTAGCATGCCGTGTTATTAGCACAAAACGATTTTTGATGGGAGGTCATATTAACTCAGCATTTACCTCACTTGCTGCGCCTCCGTGGAATTGCTTTCCCTCATCTTCGTCACTAATACTCGGATGATGTTGAGCAAGAAAATTAAGTTGAGCTACAAAAGACACAAGATTTACATAGATTTTAAAGATCCGAAAATCATTAAAGACTGACTTTTGCATGCTCAACTCACGACGATAACGGTGAGTCGGGGCCCTTCGAGTATCCAGAAAAAGGGGTCGAAATTGTAGCCCCACCAGCAGATTATCCCATGGAACTTCCTCCAAGTTGAGACGGCCCATATCACCGTCAGGAAAATGGGAGCGCCCCAACCAATGCAGTAATAGAAACTGGAGAAAGGCGCAAGGGGCACAAAAAGCAATTATTAAACAGTAACAATATTTGCCTTGCATCCAGTATTGCCCGTGAAGTCCGGAAAACAATTGAGTCCTGCCCATTATTTGGTCCCTTTGACCCGAATTTCAGCGTATCATCAAAGGGAGAGCAAATAGTTATTGATAAACAATTTCCTGAATCTCCTGAATAGGATTCCTGCAATAGAACTAAGCACATATGAATGCATGTTTCTCTGCTGCATTAGGCAGGAATTGCCTGAGATAAGTTAATTCATTTCTGTAATGGATCCCGGCAGAGTCTACACCGTCTGTTTTGCACTAAACCTCCACAAAAGAGACGGTTCTGTGTACAACGAAGAGAATAAAAACCACAATTTCAGATGTGAACGACTCCGCTCGGAAAACATTGTGCCAGGAAGCCAGGACTTGTCCAGGACATGTGGAAGTCGGACAAACTCGTCCAGAAACTTTCCCTTCCTCGGCAACTTCTCCCTTTTGAGTCGTGAGAAAGGGTTGTGCTCTGGGTCTGGGCTCGGAATGAGAGCGGACAAGTGCGTGCTCCAAGTGAAGAGATCCTTCATCCGCTCCCCGCAAAACTCCTACAATGAGGAGTGCATCCTCATTTGATGTGTGTTGATGTGATGTGTGTAGTAGGAAATAAAGGCAGACGCTCGCAGAATCTTCCCCAAGACTGAAGGGAATGACTGAAGGATGAAGGACTTGTGGAAGGACGGGCTCATGATTCCCTTCACCTTATACTACTTCCTTTCCCACTTCTCCTTCTCCTCAACTTCTCCTCAACTTGCTCACATACACGGGGAAAGACATTAGGATAATATGCACTGCACAGATTACCTGCCTTCATAGCTGGTTCAAGTCAGATGAAAGCTTCAAGATTGGATACAAAGGATTCAGATTCAAGAGATCTCCTAAAAGGGCTAAGAGTTCGGGATGAGCACGTGTCCTCCTCCCGCCTCTCCACTCCCTCCCATGTGCAAAAACCCCAGTTTTATTCCTCAAGATCATTCTACAGGATGCATGAGCTGGTGAGCAAATGTGTCCAAGGTTATGAGAAGGGATAAATGTATAAACTATGTGTAAGACGTAGTCTAACAATTGCTGTAGGTGGTCATCGGGCCAGTAATTATTGAAGGAGGGATTGGGTAGAGTTCTGCAAGGTGTCACTTCTCCCTGTCGAATTACATATTGCAAGATTTAAATACTTCTTACTTACAGGATTTGGATGAATTTACCATTTTCATGATGATAGATGTAACATAGATGATAGATGTAACATTGCTGTTTGGATCAGACAAACGATCAAACGATATTTTTCACCGTCTCTCTCAATGTAGGATTCTTTCCTCCAAAGGGATAACCTAATTAATAATTGGAATCCGTACAACCGGAATTTATTACTTTTTTAGGATAAGTGATTTAGAAATAATTAAAAATTGCGCAACATTTGTGATGAAATCTTTAACTTTATATAAAATTCACAATGCTTTATACTCGATATGTATAAGGATGAGGCGTGTTCGCCCGAAAGTAATCCTTTGTGAATAAAGTTAATTGAGTCCGGGCGCTAAAAATGCGGGGGAGTAAGTTTGCTCTTTAAATGCATCGGTTTTGTTCGCCTGCGCAGACATGCAAATTTGATGCAGGAACACGGTATGTTTATGCGCATGCGTTAGAGGATAGGCGCAAAGTATGCGCATAAATTGCTCGTATTTCATCGAGCAAAACGTATTTCATCATCATGCGCATTTTACCCGCCGGAGTTTACACTAATTTTCTGTCGTCGGAAATGGAGCAGCTAAAGAGCGTCTAAAATATGCATATTTTCCGGCGTGTCCTCGGTTTTAGAGGGTGAAGCGGATTTAATGCGCAATTTAGCTCAATAACAACTTGAGCTTGCACTACGTTAAGGAGAGACATGAAAAAGGGACTTACGACTGACTGAGTCGCTCCTGAAAAACTGCGACGGTGATCATGTTGTGGAGGTACAGGCCTTCCACGAACATCCAGAGGAACATGGCAGTGCGGGCGTACTCCAGGAGGACGTAGAAAGATTCGCAGACGTAGGCCTTGTCAAGAAACACATTCGGATCAGGACAAAATCATTATGATCAAGCACACAGGCACAATCTGCACTATTTCATGCATTGATAAACGGCAGGAAGTAAATGGACAAGACTGTCTCTCTAAGCGCCCTATCGATTTCCATGAAAGCCCGTCACCAACAGGTTTCCGCGGAAGCTTTCATCCTGCATCCTGCATAACCATGTCAGGAGCTTAATTTAAAGAAGCTTATTTAAATATGGCGCTTGGAGGGAAGGAGTGAAATGGAAGGGAAGGAGTTGGAGTAGAAAGTCAACATTGAAGATGATTTATATTGGTGGATAAAATACCGTGTTGTCAATCCCCGTGGACTGACTGAAGTGGGCTCCCTCCGCCCGGCTCATGTATTGATCGATGTACACGATGAGCCTCACGATCACCTGGATTCCCATGGCAATGAACAGATTCTTATGGATTTTGGTCCGGTTGTTCCAGAGATTCCTACGGGCAAAGCAGAAATCCAATCGTCACATGGATCCTTTATCCGTTTTTTTGGATTCTCCGTAAGGAGGCAATATGCATTTCCAACCAATCCAACTTTTCATTCTATTCCCTATTCAATACGTGGAATGTAGTCATTTTTCTTGTCTCTTCACACTCCTGGGAAAAATCCGAATCGAGGACAAAATGTTGTGAGTGTAGAAAATTCGCAAAACTTTGGATCATATCACAGACGCAAACAAGTGAGGCTCCAGGAAGTCAAATTAACCCCAAATAACCTACTGCGGACCAAGCTTGTTCATTTTCTTAGAAAAAATATGCCGTTTTAAAAGTAATTGGAAGCATTTTAATTAAGTCCAGTCCCCCATAAATAATGCCAATACTGAATTTTTGAAGTTACTCACCGTGAAAAGTGTGACTTGCGTCAGCGCTAAGGGAAATTGGAAGTATGAGAGAGAATATTACCTGAAGCGACAAAAAATGCCGAGAGAAAGGAGAAGGGTTATTAATGACACTGCCAAGCCAATCATTTCCAGGACACGCGTTCCAGCAGCTGTCGTAATGATGGACTGGAAAACAAAGGAGCAAAAATGCTAATGCCGCATAGTTTTATCTTCCTGTCTCTACCAGGAACAGAGTTGTCTGTGCCAGACAAATGAAGGAATGATCAGTTTGTTGTCATACCAGGGAGTCATTCCTATTGTTGAGGATTTCCAGTAGCTCGAGGATTCCGTCGGAGAAGCAGGGCGTGTAATTGGTGTAGCCGATGGTGTCCTTGTGAAAGCCTTGTCTCCCTTCCCACGTCCCATTCACTCCACACGTCCGGTAGGCTTTCTCTAAAGGGGCAAAGCGGACGAAAAATAATTATTACACAATTACACTCGTGAGAGGACATTGTTCAGAAGATTGCCTCTGTGAGCATTTACAATTGAACTCCTGGAGCGACATTTTCTCCAGCTTTCTCCAGCTTTGGATATCCTCTCACCTCTGTCCTTGTCACAATCTACGAGTAAATACCTCCTGAGTGACATTTGCATGCCGTAGCACGTATATTTATTGTATTTATTGTATTGCACTGTATATATATATACAGTCACATTTTGTATTCCTCTACCCGGCCATTCAGGTGTGGCAAAATCCAAGGTATGGAAATCCTATTTCGAATCACACTGCAAATGCGAAGGCAGCTGATAGGCCACACGGGGAGCAGATAAATATTAAACTGTCCTCGACCATCCTTAACAATGACGTGAACCATCCTTAACAATGAATCCGGTAATAATTTTTTACAGTATGATTTAATGCTTCCCTGCACATATTTTCCATTTATATCATCCATTTTTTCCTGTCCATTGGATCTCTTTTGTAGTAGAAAAAGATGATAATCCTTGGATTGCCTCACTCCCTATGGGATTTCCGATGTGGAGCAGATCCTTACCTTTGTCACATTCACGGGGGTGAAGCAGGAAGCGTGACATTATTTAATTTTAAAGAAGGACCGGCGGACACACCAAAAGGCCAAACATTGCCGAAAACATGTCCAGAGAAAGGTAGCTGAGTAGGTGCTTTCACAAAGGATTCCTGTTGCTCTCACAAACGTACGTAGTTGACCTCCGATTAACAGGCTCTCTCACTATCCCAATTATGTATATAGGAAGAAAATGTGGAGGAGTCGGAAGAAATTCATTCATAATTCGGAAGGAGGAACTTTGAAGCAGGTGCTAATTCAAATAAGAATTCAAATAAGAATTCCAATGAGAATTTAAATGAGAATTGTAGTTATGAAAAGCTGAGCAAGATGGACCTTTATGCATTACTTTGATTAGCGTGCAGACTTGCGGTTGTGTGCAGGTCTAGAAAGGCTGATTAGCACGGTGTCTTATGGACTTTCTCTCGCTCTGCTCTGGTGCAGAGTACATGAGTACATGAGTACATGAGTACATGAGTACATGAGTACATCCCAACTGCCAACGTCCAAAAGGAACTAATTCCGCATTCTGCGGCTCACAAAAGCTCAGCAAAAAATGAGTCCACCATAACGTAGTTTATTACATGAAAATTTTATGAATTCTTCTGAGAAAACTTCCGTAATTCCGTGAATGTGAAGTCTGTGAGTGAGGCGAGTGTCTACAAAGTAAAGTCCGACAAGGAGAATTGGTTCCCTTTTATTTGAGCCAAGCATCACGTCGGCGAGGGCTTAGAATTTCAAAGTACATCTTTTGGTGGCATTTCATCCAATGAGGGGAAATACACGTATAAATATACAGAATGGAAAACGCGAACATGTGAAGTAATAAAGCATTGTAGAGTTGTGAACAAATGAGCCAGAACCACATACGATAAATGTTTTGCAAAATGGAGAATTTCCTCCATTTCCACTTTGCATTGAATCACTAATGACATCAACCACGAACAATTTGGGAAAAAACAACAACAGACATCATTTCTGTATGTTTTATGATAAGGCAAATGTCTAATATTTGTCATTTCTATAATTGTGTTTGTTGTCATCAACAAAGACCGCATTCAAACTGACTTCCTTCTGAGCAGTGCGTATGTACGATGATCTCTCCTGCCGAATTTCCTTTCTTCATAATCATTTTGCATAATCAATTAGCTCTCGCAGGACAAGCAAGTTTTAAGCTTGCCGACATAAAATTTGTTGGGACGGAGAAAGCCCGTCGAGATACAAAAAAAGTTTTGTGCATCACTGGATTTTCCGCCTGTTAGGTTAAAACATGTACACATTGCTTCGAAAACAAAGAGACTAATCCCTAATTTTACCTTCGAAGATTCTAAAGGCTCACGATCCGCCCTGATTGATTTTAAATTCAAAGCGATTCTACCCGGATTAGAAAAAGATCCCAAGAAAGTCGGCAAAACTTGTTGAAAAAGCCAGGCATGTTCCAGCCAATATCACCAACTGGATGGGATACATGCTAAAAAATACATGAGCTACCTCCATCCCTGCTCTACCCACACTTTATGTGACACGCAAAAGGATTAATAAGCATTTTGACTCCGACCTTTCTCATGTCTGTGCCAAAACCCAGGGAAAGTTTGACTTCCTTTCTAGAGTAGGAAATGCGGGTGAAAGTCTTTTTGAACTGCCAGCTTTCTCTTGATCCTCCGCCATGGCGGGATGCGCCAGAAAATTATACAAATTATTCCCTCATGCTAACGTCTCTCTTTCCTCGGCAATTACGTAAAAGTCCCATTGGATTACGGAACACCACAACTCTTGACTCACGTTCCTTATGCACTACATTGGATTTCACGGGTAATATGTATCTCGTAGGTTCTAGGTCATGTAAAGTACATTTACCTAGGTGTGTGTACATGGAGAGAGAAGCATGTCCTAGGACGTGACGTGGGAATCGTCCGATGAATTCTTTTAGCCCCCAGAAATTACAGAGCAAATTCACTCCATGTTGCCCTCCATTGAGCAAGACAAAGACAAACAAATTACTCGGGGAAGAGCTTCCTACTCGCCACGCCGACGAAACAGAATACGTTTACGAATGGCAAAGGTCCATGCCAGGAGCTTGGGTTTGAAAAGGTAGAGACGTGCTTAAATTCTTCAATTTGTTTAGCAAAAAGAATAGCCTTGTAAGCCTACATCCATGTCAAAGTTTCTAGAACAATTTCTAGACTCCTCATGTACAGATACATATTTATGTGTGTATAATGTCCGATCAAGTACAAAACATTTGTCGGCTGAGCCGTGGAATGGAATGGATTTTCCAGAATCTGCCCTGCTAAGCCGATCACCATGCTCCCTTCAATTATGAGGGCGTTGTTATGTTTAGTTGTTCGAGAGTGACCAGGAGCTTTTTCAGATTCAAGCCAGGTGATGTCTTATTACTATAGAAAAATCTATTGAGACAAGGGGGAAATTCTTACTTGAGGTATCCACGCCCTTAGCAAAAAGCGGGCACTGAAGATGTATGGTCGTCCCATGGGCAGTTGGCGGCCAACACAAGAACTGATCCCAAACAGCTGGGCAGAAACCTGGACAGAAAATATGTTCGCACACATTATTATTTCGTAATCTAAGAACATTTCCCCCCCTTGTTTGTGTGTCATGTCTTCCATTTCAATCTGGGTTTAATTTTCCGTAGGCGTCTTCCTGATTGAAAAAACACATGGAATTCGAGCAAAACAAATATTCGTGTGAATAACCAGATGAAGAAGGGAAGACTTGTCTTCAGATTCTCCCATTGATAATAGTTTACGGAAGACCTTCGTACCTTAGGATTTTGTTGTAAAAAGAAATGCTAAAATAATACGAGTTTTTAAAGGAACACCCACAATAAGGGGAGATGGAGATTCATAAATCAAACCTGGAATATTCACCTGAAGCTAAGAGATCATATCCATCTTTTTGGAGTTATATGTAAGTAAATATATTACTATGCATATGTCTGTGTGTACACATGTACATAGGCATGCATATCCGGGAAAAGTAATTACTATTAACCTCCTTCCGGCTGCACGAAATTAAAGAAAACAAGAGCAGGCGGGGAGGGAATTTTTGAAGAAAATCAAAGGATGTGAGCAAAAAAAATCAATTTCCTAAAAACAATGAACGGGAGAGAAAAAAGCCCGTGGAGGGGAACAGATTGGGCCAAATTGGATTGATGTGGAGCTTCTGCAGGATATTTCATATTACATCAAAAAACACAGTGAATGCATATGGAAGTGAAATGCCTTTAGTTGGCTCGGGAAATAGAAATGTATGGGGAAGAAATGTATGGCTGAAATATGGAGAAGAGCCTCTTATCTCTTTCACACGTGTGCAAGTATACAAAAAAAACCTGAGAGGAATCCAAAGCACATGATTTTTTATTATCCTCTGTATCTTTTTTTTGCAAGTTTCTAAGGGCCATTGAAAACTAAAGTGGCGAAAGAAATGAGGAAGCTAATTCTCCAGAAATCTAAGGACCAATGCAATCCCAGGGCTTTTACGACCTACGATCCTTCCGAGACTAAGCAACCAGAAGAAGAATATGATTTGTTGACTGTCAGATATTACAATTAGAGCTGACAAGTCAGGATTTTTGAATTACCTGCGACAGTCACGTTCTCCGTCAAATTGTACTTGGCCACGCAGTCTTGGAAGGTGGGCCACTTCCGAACTCCAGCGCTTCCCATCCTTGTCACGGATCACGGAGAAAGATCAACAAGAGCGTCTCAATGCCCCTTAAGGTCCTTCAGAGACAGCCAAGCCAAATGATGGCAATGTGCGAGGAAGTATCCAGACAGACAGCAACAATCTGCTGGGAAATACAAGGACACAAAAATCACAACAATTGCAACTAAGATCACATTCACACAGATTTATTACGTGCAAATAAAATACCACACATATTTCTTTGCAAATTCGTCAATCTGCTCGCTAGGAATTCCGCCTTTTTAAAAGCCTTCCTAATTCCGCCTTCTTAAACCAAAAAAAAGTCACCAAAATCGGATTAGTCAAAAAATGGACCGTTATCTTCATGTGCAATGCAAGTAGAATTGACGGAATGGCAATACGAACTGAAACATTCTCGCAAAAAGGCGCACAAAATTGTTTTTGAATGGAAATGCTGTCATCAGCACTGAATAATGTAAGCTAATATTATGTAAAGAGCAGGTAAGAGGAGAATGGAAACAACTTGTGGAGGAAAACACTTGTCTACCACGCAATGTTCTAACCGGACACAGACAGCCGGAGCCCGCGGAATTTCACGAAAGAATGAAGTTGAGAGGCTGGAAATGGGATTAAAATGAATTAAAGTCGACTTACCCCCTCAAATTGGGATGCAAAGAGTTGGAGAGGAGAATTGTGTGAGGGAAGGTCGGAAGGGCGTAACTTCAGCTTCCTTCCTGTCTCGGCAGCCTTGGAAGACTAAAGAATGCTGGGATCTCTGCCTCCTATTTGTTTCTTCGGAAGGATCCAGCCGCTCCAGCCGCTCCAGCATCCCGCCAGCAACGTACTTCCCGCCTCTCTCCACGCTCCCCGACACTTTTCCAGGCTGGAGTTCCAAGGAGGACAATCATTTCCCATCACCTTTACCCGCAACGAAGTCACTTTTTTGTTTGGTAAATGAATGCGGGACGCATGGAATAATCTCACCCCTCAATGATGTACTTATGACAGCCATGAATGCCACATGTAATATGATTTCCTTCACATGGATGCAATTAATTAGGGATAAAATGGGCTATCCAAACGTCTGTCGCTCTGGCCATTCCCAATGTGGATGTCAGATTGTGGGATGTGCCAATTGAAGGGAAGATTTGGATGAAGCGCAAAAGCGCGTGATTGGCCCGTGCCTCCTAGGATTATTAACATTTACCTGCCCAATCCTTCCTGCACCTAATGGGTGGTCGTCATATTGTTCAAACGGCGCTTAGCATCACAAATAAATAAATAAATGTATATCAATAAATTAAATAAATAAGTTAAATAAATGATATCATAACTAAATGTTGGAAGAAAGCCGTAGGAAAGACTTCCATGGCTGTGTCACATTTATGGCGCACCTCAATAGAGGCCTTAATTATAACTGCTTTAGCGTCACGAAAAGTAAATAAAATAAAAAGGCAAGGAGTGTGAAGAGAAAATAATTTTGTTTCCAAACTGCATCTGATTTGGCTCTTGAAGCATGTAATATGGACGGAGATGAAAGAGGTAGGCTGATCTCAGATATAGAAAGTGAGAAGAACTTGTTAAGGTGTCAATTCTGACTGCAGCTAGGACCTTCCATGTACCTGCATATGAAGATATAGCTCCAAAACGGGTTAAGTTTTACATCCACTTAGATTTTTTTAAATAAAAAAAAATGTGTTCTACAGCAGCATTTGTTCTTCAATAATAACTGTTTGAGAGATTCTAGGTTGATATTTTTAAACAATCCCCAAAATTCATTTTCTGCATGCAATACAATGAGGGAAATGCTTTCCCATCTCTCTTGACAATTTTACCATGTGGACTTGAACCGTTTTGGAATTGTGTGCACACGTGGTAATAAATCTATTATTGTTTTGATTCGTCGCACCTCCTCGAGTTTCCTCTGGCTCGTTGAAAGGTTGAAAGTACAGAGATGAGAATGAGTATGTTGTTGCGGTAAATTAGTCCCCACCTTTAAGGGATACGCTCAAAGTTTCCTTCTTGAACCTCAGTTTGAGTTCTGCTCATCAACCTTGAACTTTGCACACTATTTATTTTCCCTAACAACTCAGCCGTCCTGCATATTAATTTTTCACACAAATCCTATACGTACAAGCAGGGTTCTGGCTATATTTATAGACATGGAAATGCAGGTAAGTGTAAAATGTAGGCATAAAAATATTTTTAATTCAAGACGGGAAATCACCTCAATAGTCTCACCCAATTTCTACTAGTCCAAAAGGGAGTCCAAAAGGAACATTCTGATTTGCCATGCATTTTATCTAAAAACAAAATATTCTCAGAATAGTACTTCTGTCTTTTCATAATAAGCGGAGGTGCAGCTAATAAACTTCCCGTTAGTCTAGGACATATCTAATATCTATACATAGATATTATGTGTATGTATTTATAATATATGTATATATTTATAATATATGTAAGTACATAGGTACATATGTTCTTGTACAATACATGCGTGCACTTCCTCTTGAGTGTCCTAAAACTGGGGCAGTGAAAGACTTGATTGAGGAATGAACGCGTTAGACTCTTTGATTACGAAACGGAAGTGTGTGTGAAAAGGCTGAGACGACGCTAATGCTCACCTCAATTTAAAACGCCAAAAAGTCGGCAGAATTTTACAAAAATAATTTTTCTATGGTTTCACGGCTTCGTACATTTATTCTCTCCATTCTTATATAAAATATCCTTTCAAGTCCTACCAAGTTTTGTTTCAGAAAGGAACGTTTTTCCAAGTTACGACTTGGTCAAAATATAATGGAGTTAATGGAGTTACGAGCAAATTGTGAGGGAACTCCAAGGCTTTGATTGTGCTCAATTCTGAGAACTTGTTGCAAATTGAAGGAGAGGATAGGAATGGGTGGAGGAAGGGTTCCTTTTTTACTCTTTCTCTTCACTCCCTGCTAGCCTGCTATTATCACCGTAAAGGGACAAATTAAGGATGAAAGATTTGGAGGAGGTAAAAAACATTGAGAGGAAAGCGTCCCAACAATGTAATATAATATATAATATAAATATCTGTTCCCCCAGCCCTTCACTGTCTTCGTAATAATGTGATTAGATCTAAGCTTTCCTCTCTACAAAAGAGAACGCGACGAGTCAAAATGACGGGGGGAAACTGAGAAAGATGGGAGATGTGGCAGGACTAATAATTCTGCACGCTCTTAGCTAACATCATGTGAAAGGAGAAATTGGAAATTCTGTCCCTTCTCCTTTGAAGCAATTCGGAAAATAATCTTGTCAATTGAGCACACAGACAACGTTTATTATGCACGTGTTATTGCTCTTGCACCAGGCCATATCCACTTATTATTTCGACTTGGTTCAGTGCAAAAGCATTCATCACACAACGCCAAAAACTGGGCTCCTCAACGTTATGATTGGAGAGCATAAGGGATCATCTCGAACATTTATTTACTCCCATTTTTATCCTCATTGCCCGTGTACCTTGATCGCTACGAGGGAATGATCGAGAATGATTCGTAGCGTAACTTGAATCTGACAGGCAATCACCTGAAAGCCAATATGAGATGATAAACGTTGCAATAGCTGAGCAGTACCTAATGTACACATGTAATAGAGAAGAATGAGAAGATCATTTCATAAGACTCGTTATGATTAAGAACTTAAAAAAAACAATTCTTCACTAGAGAATTTGGAAAAGTAGCAGAAAATTGTTGGGAATGTTTTGAGCCATCATCTGAGTAAACTCTGCATCAGCAGTTTCGTAAGGTTTGGGAGAGATTTTTGAAGGAGAGAAAGAGAGATCATTAATTTCCATGGGGCCATACAATACAGAGAGATTTGTTCAGATTTTGTGGTTCAAGAGATCTCTCGCACAAATCCTCCGATCAGCTTGGATTCCTCAAAAAGTTCATGTCCCTACTTTTTCTCGCAACTTTCCATGATAATTAGGATGGGGCTATTCAATTATTTTTTTATTTTTATTTCATCAACAGAGACTTTTGAAAGAGAGTTGGAGAGAGTCTTTTTGCCGGGGCGGTGTTGGTTTTATGGCAGATGGAAACAAAATATGGTCATTAAGATCCTACGCTTTATTTACTGAGAATGAGGAGAATTGCGTCAAATGCTTCCCTTAAATTAAAGTTTGTTTTCATAACTAAGGAGGGATATTCTTATCACGACACGATTCTCAACATCCAATTCAACGTCATTTCATCCTTTCATTGTACAAGACAAAAAAAAATCCTCAAAGCGTCCACCAGCTTCTGTTTTTTCTTTTCATACAATTGTATACACCACAGAACTATCTCCAATCTAGAAAATCGCAAATTGACACAAGTTAATTACTCTGTAGAATGGGATGACAGCAGCTGCTCCTTTTTTACGGTGTTTATCCGAGAATCAGTGTCAATAGAATAAAGGGAGAATATCTCAATGCATCTCTGTGCAGGCTGTGTAACAATAGATATGAATTACGTATATTTGCCTATGACAATCAACACCGGCAAATCCTGGGCCTTCAACCTTTCCAATGGCATCTGATAGAAAAAGGGTGAAAATGTCGGGCAGAATCGCAGAACGATGACATCATGAAGAGCGCAAGTGGAAGCTTTGACCCCCAGCAGAAAGGGATAATCGCTTATGCAAGTATACGACTTGATCAAAAATAAGAACCTTTTTCCAGGAATACACCTTTTTTTAGGCAATTGTTTTCTATACAATTCTTCTTAGCTTTGCAAAAACTGATGTCTCAAATCTAAACTCGAACCTAAAATTCTGTTAACAAAGTATACAGCTGTTACATGATGTAATTCTGAAATGAGTCAGATTTCCAACAATTTTCTATAATTATATCCGAGAAACTCCCATCTGATATATGTATAATATTTTATAACAAAATATCACACATTTTTCAAATAATCGTATGCCAATATGTAAAATCTATATTTCTGAAAAGATTACTGTATATCTATTGTACATATTGAGGGAGTGGTTTTGCTCATATCAATAACAGCTACTACCTTTTTTCAGGCGAAAGCCCATCGACAAGACTCATCTGGAAATCCTCCACAGAAATAATTATTAATTATTACGAAATTACTATTAAACTAAAGACAAGAGTCACCTGCATGCAATTTTCACAAAGTTAATTACTTTTTGGATTGAAAAGGATTTCTATACAGTTTCAGTTCTGGCTATTGTTTTTCTTGTAACTTATATTTCTGCCAAGTTTGCAAGGCCGGAAAGGCTTTATAAAAAGCTTAGAATTCTTCTCGGCATATTTTCTCCATAATTCTACGGCATCGGGAGACGTCTGAGGAGTTTATTTGTAAATAGGAATTTAAAAAATCCACTTTCACTTTCCCATGCAACAAAATGGGGCAAGCTGAGACACGCACAGGAATGTACGCAAGAAGCGCGTGCTTTTTGAAGAAGAAAGTATTGTTATCCGCAAATCTACGAATTATCTTTAAATTAATCTCTGAAAAATTCTGGGTGTTCCTAATGCTAAGGATTAGCGAGCAGCCGTATTTTTAAGTCTGATTTTTTCGACAAAACACGACCTCTCGCTGTCCAAAGAGTTTTTGAGACGACTGGACGTTTCTAATTAACTTTTGAAGGGATTTATTCCTCGAGAAATGCGTTCGCTTAAAGCCGCATAATCACTCTCTTGGCACTTTTTGTCCGCATTTAGTTGTGAGATAATTTCGGGCTCAGAGCACAATTTGTGCGGGTAGAATGTGAGGATTTTCAAGATACAGATAAAGCACACAAGATAAATTGGCCTAATAATTTGGTGGTTATGTTCGACCCTGTGAAAATGACGATCGTATAAGAATTCCTTTTATTATTATTGTTCTTGATTAAACTGTCAAAAGGGTATATCAACATAAATGTTATGGCACAAGAAAGAAAAAAAAAGAAAAATTAATACATACATTAGAAGCAGCAATCAGGACAAGAAAGAAAAAAGAGAAAATTAATATGAAATAAAACGGCTGCTTCAAAAATGTTATTTATTGTTCCAAAAGGTATTAACACGTAAGTAACATGTAAAAAGGTATGTAGGTACAGCTGGGAGGGAAATTAAACGGTAATGCGAATCTCTTCATTGCCACAAATATTTATGTAAAAGTAACATACACAATACACATGCATATGTACACATGTCAAGCCTGAGGACAAAGCGGAAAATGAGCTTTTCAAAGACGTGTGAGAGTGAGAGATACTTTAAGGGATGTTGGCAATTAAAAGAAATATTTTTTTCCACTGCAAATGCAGAGAGGAGTGAGGATTTCATATTTGCAACCAAAGACCCTTGTGACGCTAAATACAGTAAATAGCTGTGATCTGAAGGGGATTTTTTGGGTGAAACATAATTTGGTGTTTGCTTTAGGGGTGCATACAAGCACATCAATGACGTGGATGCTCCACACTTGGTGTGTTCTTTCATTCACGTTTTTTCTCTTGCTTTGAAGTCTTTTAGTGAGGAAGCATTTGGGGTGTGAAATGACTGAGTCAATAAATAGAAGTAAAAGAGGGTAAAAGTATATGCTACGAACCTAAACTCCAAGCTACGAGGCATTTTACAAGGGTGAGAGTGAAATTTTTTTTCTATAAACGAAAATTGTAATTGCTGGCGATGGTTGGAGGAGGAGTGGCTTCCTTTGACTTCTCTCTTTAAAACAGTTTCGACTTCGCAGGGGGAGAAAAAAAAGTAAAAAAAAAGGTGTAGAGATTCTATGCAGTCCCATCGCAAGTCATTTGTGTACTTTTGCAGCCTGCATAACGCTCAAAGATTTAGGCCAGGCAAAATCCTAATAGCATAACAAGCCCTATAAAGCCAACAACGGCTCCTTCCCCTGCTTTTATTCAGCAACACAACTCTCCACTGCAAACAACTTCCTTTCCGCCCCAAACATACAACAAAGAAGGAAGGGAAATATTCCATTTTTGGAAATCATCCATTTTTGGTGAATAACATTTTTCGTCCTTCTTTCGGCCAGTGAAACCCCGAGAGTGAGAGCGAATCCAAGCTATTACATCGTCCCAGGTCTTTGTTCTGTGTCAAGTGGTTCTGTTGGCGGAATCCATTCACTCCGTGAGCAATTCTCGGTCATAAAGGCAAATCGGGGCGTAGAAAGAAAGTGGGAATGAAGATGTTCGTGGTGACAGCCGTCGGCCTTCTCATTTGCTCTTTGATGAGCATCTCACGTGGTGAGCCACAACCGCAGCCTCCGCAGGGTCCCCGCCCGATCTATGCCGTCTCTGGAGGCCCTCATCCTTCTCAGAGACAACCCCAACCTCAGGTTTGTTTACTTTCAATCAATCCTGGCTCCCACATTTCCTCCTGTATTTAAGATTGCATTCTATTTTCATCTCCATTCTATGCCCTTCTATGTTATTTTAATACGGGATTCGGGAGGGATTCAGAATTGTGATTTTGACTAGAGCCAAATGTTGCCTTAATTTGCAGTACCAGCAGCCAGCGTACATCCCGGCGGGTCCCTTGTCCTACGCCCGTCCACCGAACAGCTACGGGATAAATTCCTCCCCGAAGCCCATCTCCATCCACCATTTGCCGAGTCCGAGTCCGGTCCAACCCCCGGCGGCCCGACCGCCGCCGCCCGCTCCCGCGCAGCATCGCCAGCAACCGCCCCCCAGCGCATCTTCCAACCGGGCGAGCAGCTCTTTGGGCGAAGTTCAGCCCGTTTACGGCCAAGCTCCGAGCTTCGTCCCGCCCCGGGCTCGCTTCCAGACCACGCCACAGCAGCAGAGCAAATACTCTAGTCAATTGAAGTCACAGGCAAGTTCTGTTTTTTACCCAAACTCATCTTCGCTTCTTTTTTCCCCCTTTATTTTATTCTTTTGCTTTATTTTTTGCTTGCTTTATTTTATTTATTTTGCTTATTTGCTACGATGGGAAAAAGTAGCCGTGTGTGAGATTGAAAGTATATATTTGTGTTGCATCAACAAAGCAAAGAGAGTTGCACACGAAAACTTTTCCTACCACGGCCTTTTCTTGTCTCCAGATCTTGATAGCTCTCTCTCTCGTATCGCCCATGAATCCAAATGGTTAGGCTCCCAAAATGTGACAATGTGGGAAAGTCTTCCAAAAATTTTTACCGCCACACATGTACGCTATCAAACGCCGCTTTGCCCATATCTGTTTATACAAAGCGAGCGTGATGATTGTCTGAGCAAAAGTTTAGTCATCCTCCTTTGTTCCTTTCGTAATCGCCCCACAGTTGTGTAGTGGGAACGTTTAGGAGTAAAATCGCTGGCCCCATTAGCTATGCATTACACAACGAGGGAAGAGAAGCTATAAAAAGTCCCATAAAAAGCTCCAAAATAAGGACATCCACAAGAAATGGGGAACCTTCCAACCTCAATCTCCTCAAGACTATTGACAACGCATGAACGGTTTCCGGTCTTTTAGATTTTACATGGGATCTTTATCCCATGTAACTTTTAAAGCTCTAGAGAGGTCCATAGCGTTATAGCGTTTGAAATCCAACCAGAGGGACGATCCCATGGCCATGATTGAAACTAGACCAGGGAGGAAGTCCCATTTCCCCAATTCTCCCCTCCAACTTTTCCAAGTCTCCAATCAATCTGCAAGGTAGGGAAAGGAGAATAAATCAAAGTGCTTGAGAGCTTGAGAGGTGAAGTGGTGGAAAGAAGAAGAAGAAGAAGAAGAAGAAGAAGAAGAAGAAGAAGAAGAAGAAGAAGAAGAAGAGCCTCTCAGCTCCCCCTTTGAGCCCAGAGAGTGGGAAATAGTCAAAGACTGGATAATGAGTGAACTGTAACGGAGGCTCATCAAAACACGGCAGAGTCTACATTGGAATTTGAAATGCTTTAAGACCTTGGCCTTAATTTTTTAACTGTCGATTGAGAGGAATCCCCGTTAAGTTGAGACGGCAAGAGCGTGCATAAATACCATTAAAAATCCCACCTAAAGTATATCAAGGGATTCGATAGCTCCTCAGAAAGTTTAGCTGAGGTAGTTTCCTCTTGGGCGATGTCACTATCGCCCATTGACATCTTCCAAAAAGTCCACGAAATCCTCTCTGAGACTTGGGCCGTGTCTTCTCTTCTTCCACGCAATCTCTTTCTGTGTATTTTAGGGATCCCTAAAGATAAATAAGACTCACTCACAACTAAAAGCAAGGGCTAATCTTGAAGGGGGAGAGAGAAAACAGGAGGGTTATACAGGGGGGATTTACACATCGAAGGGGGTCTAATGCTGTAGGGTACCCTTCGAATAGGAATTTTGCAAGGGATGTACATATGGGTTTATATACATACGTGCTATGTAAAAAGGGTATTCCAAGGGTGGCGTACTGAAAAGGGACCTAAAAAATATGTACGCGGTTTTAGGTATAGCACAGGGTATGGTATTTCGGTTGCGTGGCCAATGGAATATATGTCCCGTATATATGCGCCTATGCATATGACGTTTTACCTCGATGTTTCTCTGTT
>JAQGBT010004025.1:0-17749 GCA_034698585.1 Disparrhopalites patrizii | reverse complement strand
GGGAGGGTCTGACGTCATCAATTTTGTTGGTAAAGTGAATGTGAAAGTAGCAGTTTCATGTTAGCCAAAACTCCCTATTGTTCAAGATATTTAAGTTTTAACAGTAAATTGTTTGTAAAAATGAGATTATTGGATCAATCATCCTTTCAAATCAATGAATTTGAATGAATTTCATATAGAATCAAAATTAGTTTGAATGAAATGATTTGAATTGCGCCCCGTTGTCAGTGAAGGGATTGATTGTGAATATTGCTGATACTGACTCTGAATGAATTTGAATGAGTGGTTGAAATCTTAAAGGCCCGTGAGTGAACGTGAATTTGAACGAAGAGCTAACGTTGCATGTGTGCTTCCTGCTATTATCTTTTTTACATTATACATAGAATTTGATAGCGATTTAATTTACTCATAAACAGTAGTAAAAAAGAAAATCTTCCGTTTGGTTCTACGGTGCAATTGAAGAATGGCGCAACTATATAAGAAATGCATATATGCCTGCTGCCTGCAAAGGTTTTCAACAATTTTTTTTTCATTTTTCATGAATAATTTAGTTTTCAGATAATTCACCCGTGCTGGAGATGAAAGCTGGGAGGACCAGATGATATGTGGAAAGTAATACTAGACATTGGAAATTTACTTTTAAATCTCCCGAGTTCCCAATATTACATTTCTTTTTGCAGAAGTATTTCTCAGTATCTGTATGTGTGTGCGCCTTTATTGTTCAGGCCTATATTTGTTTGTGGATTTTGTTCACCCACAGGCCATGGAATGTTTACGAAGTAATAGCATGGTTGGAGACTGAATAATAAATGAGAATTCTAATAGGGTCTAATAATGGTATTGTTCGGTTGAATTGAGTCCGATGTACAGATACGAGGCAAACTCACTAAGGTTAATTGTTCAAAACTAAATGTTTTTGGATATGGATGATTTCTTATAATAGACATTTCGCTTTTTAATAGCTATAGGTATGACGAATAGCTATAGGTTGCGCGAGGATAAATAGATAATCAAACCTTCACAATTAATCGGGTGGCATTTTCGAAATTTTTATGGCGGAATATTAGACGAGAGAAAGCAAATTCGACGATTGTGGCGACGGTGACGAATTTGCGAACGAGACAAAATGTCGAATTGACATTAAGCCGGTTCGATATTATGTCGACTAGACAGTTTAGTTGTAACATATTGGCACAAAGCGGCAAATATACAGTAGAGTCTCTATATAACAAGTCTCTTTATAACAACCTTTCTCTGTAACAGCTTTATTTTTCCAGCCCTTCGTACATTTACAGTTCATATATAATGTTCTATATAACAACTTTTCCCCTATAACCATATTTTTCGTCCTTCCCTTCAGAGTTGTTATATAGAGACTCCACTGTACTGAAACGCGTTATGACGACCAAAAAACTTGTCTAACAGATATTATGACGAGTAACAAAGTTGTCAAAAAGATACTAATATCCAAAATTACTAGTTTCACACATATACAGTCGACTCTCTCTACAATGGGCTCCTTTATAATGGTCTTACTCTTTAGCAGTGGCACAAAATGATCCAATCATTTTGTTTGCTCCAATTGTTAGCATAGACAATTGTGTTCTCTTTAACGGTTTTTCGATATATGTAAAGGGAAAAATTTGTAAATTTAAGCGTAACCGTTATAGAGAGAGAGTCGATTGGGCACATTTTTGTAATTTGTATTTACACTACACAAAAATGCTTTGTAGCATTGTGCATTTCGTATTTCAGAATTCTCGTAGAACCTGAGTTGGCCCTTGGTGTATACACAGTTTACACTTAAACACTTAAACAATTTTTAATTTTTAATTTTTTTTTTTAATTTTTAGTTTTACAATTTAAAACGTCATGAAAACACCACCAAAAGTCGGACGACTTGCTTCACCACAAAATCTACAAATGTCGGGCTGGATAAACGATTGAGAGTATAAAACTGACCGGCGCGGATTCCCGGGGACGGCACGGCCCTCGTCACTCTAGCAAAGTACTTTTGAACATTGGCCGACGTATTGACTTTGGCCAAATGAACAATTTTACGCTTAACACAATTGATTTTGACCGGGATTAGATAGCAGTGGCCGTAACTGACGACAAAATAAACGATGACGCTAGAGCCGAATAAAATCAGAAAGAAACAGATCACAGGGATTTGGTGGATGAAGCGAATGCCAGCAAAGAGGCCAGCGATGCTATTGAACATGCATAGGAGTTTGGTCAGATAGTTCAGGCCAGAGAAAATCTCGTTGGCTAGCTTGACTTTGAGCCAAGTTTCTGCCAATGTCCGGCAGGATTGGTGTAGGTCCCCGTATCCGATATATGTGGTATCCCTGAAATAACAATGAAATTAAGGCCACAAATAAGGTCATGTAGGGGTAAATGTTTCTCTGAATACAATAATTAATTAATACAATAATATTAATGTGGGTGTACCGAAGTTGCCTAAGGAGCCCGGAGAGGACGTCACCACAAGTGTGGGTTCCGACGAAGGTCACGATGAAATATAAATACAAATACATGGACACCGTCAACTCTGTCATTATCCATATGTCTATTAAACCGGATGTAAACCAGGTGAGGACACCCCTGGCAATGGGGGGCACGTTGATGTAAAACAACTGCGCCGCATCTTCGGGTATAACGAAAATGAGTACGGCGCTAAATGGAATGACATTCAGGATGAGAATGGGAAAGAGACAGATGTACATTTCTTCCAAATTAAGTCTCTTCGACAGCAAATTCTTCATGTCGCCTGCTATAAAAAGGTAAAAATAGAGAGGTCTGTCCCTTCCGAAGGTACATACTTATAGGACTGAATCCACTTTGCATTTGAGAAATGTTCTTCTCCATATGTTATACAGCCGATCATAACTGTAACAGCTCTCTGTCAATATTATAGCACTTACTGCGGTGGAGTCTTTTTGTATAACAACATTGAAGGGAATGGCAAAAAAAAATTTACCCAGAAGTCTCTCCATTACAAGCCTCCCTGTAACCTCATTTACCCTATAACAAGATTTCGATTTGACATTCGTCCGTAGCAATTATACTAATACATTATGAACTTGTTTTATTGTAAATATTTATGTAACAATATTTCGGTAAAACAACATTCCTCTGTAACAATATATTTTTCACCGCGGCCCCTGCCTTTCACAATAAAATACACGATACACGAGCTCCAAGTTCGAAGATTCGAAGTTCACTGTAACAGCAATCATTTTTTGAATTACGTAGTACATAGTTAATTTAGTTTCATTTTGCTCCAAATATATTCATGTTTTGTGTAACAACATTTCTCTATCTATAACAATAAATTCGTATTTCCCTTGAATGTTGTTAGTTTTTATAGTGAGACGCCATTGTATACGGAACGTTGAATAGGTATGAATATGTACATACATTACATATACGAAGGGCAGAAAAAACATTGTCGTTACAGTAGACACTCTCGCTATAACAGCACCCTATAAAGCATCAAACTTCGCTTGTTATAGCGAAAAACTGTTATAGAGAACAGACATTTCTGTTAACAAATGGGAAAAGTTTTTGAGGGGAGCATTTTTTGCTGCTGTTATAACGAGAGTACTGTTATACAGGGGACTGTTACAGAGAGAGTGGACTGTAGTCGTTACAGTGGGCTCTCTTCTATAACAACCCTGAAGGAAAAGGCAAAAATGGCTGTTATACGGAAAAGTTGTTATGTATACAGTGGAGTCTCTACCTAGCAACTCTGAAGGGAAGAGTGAAAAATATTGTTATACGGAAAAGTTGTAACAGTACAGATGCACCTTACATGTACGAAGGGCTGGAAAAAAAATGTTGTTACAGAGAAATGCTGTTATAAAGAGACTTGTTATAGAGAGACTCCACTGTATATGGAAAATAAAAGATGCACACTATATATACGAAGGTCCGTGAAATGCAGTTGTTGTAGAGAAAAAGTTGTTATAAGGAGAGTTGTTATAGCGAGAGTCCACTGTACGTAGACACATTCTTATAAAGAAACTTGTTCCACGTACTCAGAGACTCCACTGTGTAGCAGCATTCTGGGTTACCCTCGAGAGATTTGCCACATAAACTACCCCCTTTGTAACAGCATTCGGTATGTGTAAAAGCATTATCCTATATAACAGCAATAACGTTTTTCTCTCTCTTGACCACAGTTCTCTCATTTTCACAGCATTTTCTTTTTCCGTTACAGCATTGGAGCCAAATCAAATTATTATAAAATTTATCTCCATAATAGCATTTGCACTCAGTGGAGGCTCTCTGTAACACGTCTGTTTATGACAACATTTCTATAAAACATTATGCATTTTTTCCGCCCTTCGTACATTATAACGTACATATGTATGTATTTGTGCGGGATAACAATGGGGATGCGGGATATTAACTAATTTATGCTTCACCTGTCGTTTTTCCAGCACATTTATCCCTCTTTTTGAGTAGATGAATTTGTGACAAAAGGTATGAAAAAGCGTCTTGGTACCGGTAGAGAATCCATTTGCCGTATGTGAAGGCCAAGCAGAAGTTTAGGTACATCATGTGAAAGCAGAAGAGTCCGATTCCCAAGAAATATCGCTCTGGGTAAACCACAGACATCCCCAGCCAAAAGAATTTGGATACACAAATGACCACCAAGAAAAAAATCCGTGATTTAAAATAACACTTCTTCTCCTTCTTTTTGTCGGACAACAATTCACCCGTGTCGGAGTTGAAAGCTGGGAGGATCAAGTGGCACCTGGAAAGTAATTTTATGCATTGGAAATTTAATTTTAAATCTTCCCAATATAGCATTTCTTCTTGTGAAGGTATTTCCTTGTGTCTGGACGTGTATGAGCGTTTATTGTGGAGGCTTAAATTTGTATGTGAATTTTATCCATTTACACTCTAACGCGTGCGACGTAAAAACAGGGTTGGAGACTGAATAATAAATGAGTTCGGAATTCTAACAAGGTCTAAAAATGACATTCTCGGGTGAGAATTGCTGGAATGTGTGATAAATGTACAGGAACTTTATTCGTTGTGTTATCCACGGTATATTATTACGTATGACGCATCTATCATACATAATTATATGATACTAGTATGCATGTGCCGCTGACACGTATTTAGGAATGTGTAACAACAACTTTGTATTCTGTCAGCCACGGTTGCTCATGAGAAAATTCGATGTACCGCCTTAAATTGCCAGGTTTTCCGGAAAACAAACCAATGTTTATTGTTCCTAAACTACAGTGGAGTCTTTATACAACAACTCTGAAGGGAAGGCAAAAAATGCTGTTGCAAGGAAAAGTTGTTATATAGAACATTAAATATGCACGCTACATGTACTATGGAATAAAAATATTGTTACAGAGAAATGTTGTTATAAGGAGACTTGTTATAGAGAGACTCTACTGTACATGTTTTTGTGAATGATTTCTCCACATGGGCAATTCTCGCTTTAATAGCTACATTGCTACTTATAACACGTTCTGCGAGGATAATTAAGAAATCAATAATCAATACATATACTCAATACAATACAATTAACCGACTGGCACTTTGATGGTGAAATATTTGATGACAGAAAGGCATTTCCACTGCACGTGGAAATGTTTCAGCATTTGGTACACCCTTGGCCTGAAAAATTATCCATCCTTCGGACGCGCATTGCATTTAACTCCGTTTTTACCAACAAAATAATTGGCCCTGCGTGACGAAAGAGATGATATTCTCTATAACCGATGTGGCAAAGGAAGTACAACGAGAAAGAGAGAATTTGGTTTCCACTATACACATCTATTGCGAAATACAGTGGACTCTCTCTATAACAACCCTGAAGGGAAGGGCAAAAATGGTTGTTATATGGAAAAGTTGTTATAGGGAACATTTAATATGTACACTGCATATACAATGGGCTGAAAAATAAAGTTGTTATAGAGAAAAAGCTGTTATAAGGAGAGTTGTTATAGAGAGAGTCCACTGTAGTCCTCTCATCTTCCAACTTGCATGCATATACATAGAGAGTACAGAGGAGTCTCCATGTAACAATGAAGGGAAGGGGAAAAAATATTGTTACTGGGAAATGTTGTTAAAAAGGACATTAAATATGCACCTTACATGTACAATGGGCTGGAAAAACATGTTGTTAGGTGTTAGAGAAATGTCGTTATAAAGAGATCTGTTGTATAGAGACTGCACTGTAATCGGCAATTGGCTGGTGTCAAGAGCATGTGTAAGAGTACATAATTTTTGAATTTTTCCAGCGGGACCATAGTGATCATTTCAATAAGCATTTTGTTAGCAAACTATAGTTTGCAAAAAAGGGCAAGGGAACAATGAATTTAATTAAGTACTTTAAGGGGACGGAAGAGGGGGAACTTAAAAAACGGCGAAACGACAAAAAGGATAAAAGTGAAGTGTGTTTGCTCGGTCTAAAACATGGCACACAGGATTAATTTCAAACCGGAAAATCAGGTATTTGTTTGCATTTTTATGACTATTAACATTAACTATATATACATATTATTTATTATAAATTTATTTAAAATATATTATTTATTTATTAAATTTATTTTTTTAATATTAACTTTCTGTTTATTATATTATACTAAAGGTGATCGAGGTTATTTTGGATAAGACTGGGCTAGCTATTCTAATTACAGTGGATTTTCTCTATAACAACTCTCCTTATAAAAACTTTTCTCTATAAAAACTGAATTTTTCAGCCCTTCGTATACGTAGTGTACATATTAAATGTTCCATATAACAACTTTTCCATATAACAACCGTATTTGTCTTTCCATTCAGGGTTGTTATAGCGAGAGTCCACTGTACGACATTGATTCCTGGGACAAATAGGTTCTTGCACTTCAATCTAGATATGTTTCTGTACATCGCCACAAAATTTGGGTTTCCTGATGTGTGCAGTTTTCATTAAAAAAGGTTTTTGAAGTAGATTGTACCTCTAATTATTTTTCCACAAGGTTCACACCGGTGCACAAAAAAATTCGCTATGATGAAAACCAATTGTCGGAAAAACAATATTATTAATGGCAGGATTCTGGAGCATAATAAAAATGGAATTATTTTAATATTTAACTGCTAAATCGTTTGTAGGATAGCAAAATAGGCAAAATTAGAGAAAAGTCATGGTTTATACTTTCTTGGACAGGTATGAAAAGTGCACAACGAATCTGAGGGAGAAGGTGGAAAAAATGTAAAGCCAAAACATCGATAGTTCGAATTATATACCAAATTAAGGCGTGCACATGTGGACTAAGGATAATTTTTGCAGAAGTACAAATTGATGTCGACCTAATACCAGGAAGTTGCAAAATCGCGAAAATCGTAAATCTGAATTATTTTTGAATTCAAAAACCATCGACCGGATTTATTTCAAATTTTCTCTGAACCAAGCAAGGGCGGCGTAGATTTTAAAATAGTTTATTTTTTTACATCCGAAAATCAGCAGCTGTGCAACACCGATAAGTTTAAAAAAATGGTCTGAATCGCTTTCAGAATCGCCCTTATTTCTCTTATCGCTCCTAATTTCTGGAAAACTGCTGAATTTCGGTTTCGGTAAACGAACTTTTGAGACCATTGAGGACAACTCTTTTGCTTTCAAAAAACATTGTATGCTTGTTTCTGGCATTAATTTCCTAGTCGGTACAGCTACAATATTGCTGGCCAAAATAACCTCGATCACCATTAGTACATATATAAAATTGGAGTATAATTACTACAGAAAGATATTGGTCTTAATTCATTCAGCGAAACTTGAAAATATATATTGCGTCACATTGTCCATCATTGCATTGGGGAGGGGTGGTCGACGAAAGCAAGAGTGTAGACTTTTGCAATGCCCGTGCGGAATCAAATATACATCAATATACAAAATACAAACAAAGGGAAAGTTGGAAGAGACGTCAAACGACATCCAGAGTTTATTCCACGGACATTTCGAGTTGTTCTTCCTCACCTTGTCATTCAATATGCTCACGGGTGATGGCTATGGGTAAATACTTTGTTCATCATATTATCGTTACTGATACGTTCAACATGGTTTATATATGTACATGCACTTAATTTCGTCCTTGGTTTTGATGCATTCTCATGTTTTCAACTGCATGAACAGCATTAATTTCAGAAACCAACAACCTTCCATAAAACGGCTTGTGTGGAATCGCTGTAGCCATCTACATGGCCATCTTTATGGCTATCTCCAGCAACGACGTCACATTTAACTTCAGCTGAATAAAACGATGTAACATTGGAAAGGCCATTAACAGATGCGTAATTTGTTGACTAATATGGTAGCAAAGAAGCCTCCATGAATTATTCAGATAGGTATGCAACAGAAAATAAGTCATCAACGCAGTAAGTTTTTCCAGCAGCGAATTTTCACTGTGTCCAACATTTCTTCGCCCTACAATAAAAACCTATACCCGGTAAATTCTTATTTTTCACTAATTCAAATACCTATGTATTTTAATCCGAAAATATCAAATTTTAGTATTCGTACTCAAATTTCTATTTAATTTTCTCCCGTAAATTCGAATCTGTATTCAAAAATATCCGAATACCCATTGCGATATTTCCAGTCATACGAAAGAAATGTATTGATGTATGTACTTCAAAATGCTATTAGTGGTACTATAGGTCATAAAAACTAATAAATGAATACAAAATTCAACTGGGTGCCAGCGCGGGTAAATACCATCGCAAATACTGCAATAATAATTAGAATCTATCAATACTAAATTAATCAAAAACTTATTACTTTTAGTCCAATTGTAACAATTAAATATATACTTATGTACCCGTATGAAACAGCATGGGCAATAGTAAAATTAATTGTCCATTACATAGGGAATGAAATTCCAAACAAATGCACTTGAGACATTTTAATTATAAAGCTTTTGCTTCTAATGTAATGTGATACCCTCAAAATAATGCTTGTATGATTAAACAGTTACTAGAACTTATTTCTATTACCTACAAAAAATATTAATATAATATTCGAATTTATATTTGTTCGTTTTTGAATGTATTTGAATCGGGAAGGAAGCTAGTAATTACGACAAATAAATTAAATTGTGTGCCTAACAGTCTGTCAGATCATTCAAATTATTTTTTCAAATGCAGCAAACGCCCATGGGTAACTTTAGTCGTATAAATTTACACATATACATATACCTATACACATCTTATTTGTAAATTTTTACAAAAAAAACTTCATGCGGCCGTATAACATTTTTTTAAAATAACCTAACTCCCAGGGATCTAATCGGGTTTCTTGGACTTACAGTTACAAAGTTCCTTATAGTATTTGTCCTCATCCGTCTCGTGCCCAACGCACCAACTGAGGTCTCCATAGCGACTAATCCGCATGAAGTTACTAGTTCGCTCTACCTTGTCAAGAACGGTCAGTTTGTGGTGCACACGAAGATGAACGTCAAAAACGGAGGTTTCCTCGCGGGTTTCAAACCGCAAAATCCCATCCGTCACCGTCCCCGAATGCTTCAGGATTGACCCACTCACAAAGGGCAACATTGGAGCCGTGAATGTCCGGCAAGACCAAAAGTACCGCGAAAACCGAATGAGATCGTTGAGCTCATCTATGGCAAATTTTACTAGCTTCGTGCGTACATAGGGATTTTCCCAAGCCTGAACTTTACTCGTCACCCCACAAACGCAATTTGCCTCTCGGATATGTAGACTAGAGCAATTCCGGGCATTTGAAATTGGCGCAAATAAACTCGACCGATCGGGACGTGTCACTTGAAAGTTGGATGGGGTCACTACAGCCGTTTCAGTTTTATTGGTGTCGCTGTTGAAATTTTGTGTGGTAAATTCCATCCCAGCCAAGACCAGCAAATGTAGAAGGGTATGATGAACATCAAAACCCGTGATTAGCTTGTTGGTATTTCCCTTCATATTCCGGGCGAAATTTGCATGGTCCCGCAGGACTTGTGGGATTCGAATGAACAAGCCGGGTAAAGATCGCTGGATAAAAGCCCCGGAATTATCGATGGATGTCACATCGTCAAACCGGTATCCATGATCACTGATCACGATGACTAATGTTTTCTCCAAGATTTCCCTGCGAGTCAGAAGAGCATCTAAGAGCGTGGCAAAATCTTGGTCCATCCCCGAAAGAGTGGCTCTACTATCGTGTGTGGCATCATTATTCCACGTAAAGGCGAAAAACGGAACTTGTGTGTACTTTTCCTGCTGTTTGAGGAACCTTCTGACGTAATTAAACAAGTACGTTTGGGGATTCTGTTGATTGACACAAATATGATTCACGCCAAACTGGGAGTAATTACGTTGTCGAAGCTCCGAAACTGCCCGGAACATTGGATGTAAATAGTAATCCGCTGGCGGAGTTGAAAAACCGCCTTGTCCCCCCCAATTAAACGTCTGGGATCCATCTTCGCCATAAAGGGTAACGTACTGATTCTCTCCAAAATACTTGAAGGCACTTGGACATTTGTCAAAGGTGGAACTCCAATCGGGAGCGCAGACCTTTCGGACTTCCCATCCTTCCTTCCCCAAAAGGAAGGCCAAAAAATTCTCCAGCGTGTAAGGGAGAACGGAATGATAGCCTTTGAATTCCAGGAAATCCATGTCACGAAAGAGCTTCATGGTTTTAGGGAGACTTTCGTGAAAGTGATGTCGGGAGCAACTATCAAATCCTATCATAATCACATTAATAGGCTCTTTTAAGATGGCATGTTCCAGTTTTCTCCCGTTTCCAGTTTTTGGATCTGCCCAGTGTCTAATTTTCTCTCTGACCGCAGGCTTCAAGGGAAAGTGGGCCTCGGCGTTTAAATATCTTCCGCATTGACTGATAAATAATTCAGTGTTATTCATCGGAATCGGATCATTGAGTGGCTGAGGCATTGACAGGCTGTATCAAAGGGAAGAAAAATTAATTAATTGCTTCAAATCCTGGTCGACTAATTCCAGTATCGAAGAAAGAATGTGTATAAAATACATACTCCATATATCCCTATATAGGGACGCAGAATATATGTTTGTAATTATCATTATCTTCATTTTTTGTCGAAACTATGTATTAGAGTTTTATATTGCCAAGTGTTTTCCCGAAAATCGCGAATTTTTACGAGGAAGGACTGTTGTCAGCAAAATTCCATGCGTTTACTCTTTTTTATTAAGGTTTCTCAAACTGTTTAAAACATTCCTACAAAAAAATTAATCGAAACAGTAATAATACATAATACATCCATATACGTATACGCTGCATAAATGTACACAGGCTACTGTTGCAAGCATTGTTGAACATGAACACTTTTACAATTCAGCAATTGTCAAATTTTAAAACGCAATTTACGTCAGTCGAAATTGGATGGATATTTGAAAAAAGCATCCTACACGCGGCAAGCAAAGTTTGCTGCTATTCGCACTTGCTGTTAAATAAAAAATTTATTAACAATAAATACTGAGCGTGAAGAAATGAGATTGCGCTTATTGTCAGCATGAAACAAAGACAAGCTTTCCGAATTGCTAAACAAGATAGTTGCCTGAAATTCTGTTCAGGTGTTACTGTAAAAACACCAATCAATTTTTCATGTGGAGATACGGAAGGTCCGATTTCAATACACAGACCGCAAACAAGTTCAAGAGCTATCGAATATTTTTCCTTATTGTACATACAGTGGAGTCCCTCTATAACAAGTCTCTTTATAACAACAATTCTCTATAACAACATTAATTTTTCCGCCCTTCGTACATGTGAAGTACATATTTGATGGTCTATATAACAACATTTCCCAGTAACAATATTTTTTCACCTTCCTTTCAGTGTTGTTATAGGGAGACTCCACTGTAGTGCTATTCTATTAGTATGTATAGTTGCAACATTGACCAGCTTACCGAAACCATTCCTTCTCAGCTCGAAAGCCGTGGTTGACCTCGTACAAGTTACAATTCTCGCCCCTAAAACCTGATCCAAGCGCCAGCATCTGGAACATCAAGCAAATGAAGATTTTATTTGTCCTGAACCGTCTTGATGTATTTTAGTGTCGGAAAGCGCAAATAAATCAATACTAATAAAATTCTGTAGTAAAATGAACAAACAAAAACCTGGGTCAAGTCATCGAATTGATGGACGACGCCAGCACCGGAACAATCTGGCTCCTTACTGGAATCCCTCCACAAGTCCAACCAACTCCATTCTAACCCCCTTTCATCTTCTCTCGTCTCCGGGATTTTACAACCCGGCGTGTCCACCACGTACTTGACGTGCTGGCCATTCAACTCACTAAAACTCAGGTTGAGAGTGCGATTGTGAATAAACATCTGGAAGCAAAAGTAATCCACCAGAATCAGGATAAACACTAGTGATGCGAAGATGAACATCCACCGCCGCATTCTTTTCTCCCATTTGGAGGGGCACAAACACACCAGACATTTCCCAAATACAAATTTTCGCATGTTGTCAGATAGAGATTAAATTTATGTAAATAAACAACACTTCCCGGAACTGAATTTTTGCTCAATTCTAACAACTAAGGAGCCGTCTAATGAAGTGCGTAGTGCTATTCTGTGTACAAACATGAAAAGTGAATTTCAAACAGTGTAACACACTAAATTTTGATATTTTTGCAGTTTCTTGGTTGTAGATTTTGTTTAAATTGTCCTACTTTACCGTTGAAATATTGTTGAGAATCGTTTTGAAAGAAATTTCATATACAACTCAATTGTTCTGGAGAGAAATTATGGCGGTTGCAAACACGTATGTCGAATATAACTATATTGATGCATTGCTGCTGTGAAAAGGTCTTTGTGACTGCATTATTTATGCGTCTCCAACACTTGCTATGTTTTCTCTAGAAACTTAAATCGACTCGTTGCTTTTGTGTTGAATCGGAATAAAAGCACTCATTTGTATAAGAATTTAAGTATCATTGTACTTGTCGTACAGCCGACGGTAATGACAAAGTACATACCACTTGTCAGGTTGTCGGTGCCAAATCAATAAAATTACTTGTCCTCGCTTTCCTGCATAATTGATGCTTTTAAGCCAGGGACCGGAATCGGGAAAAATTTGAATTCAAATTCGGATTTAAATATAAAATTTTAGAAAATATGGATACGAATTATAATTTCGGATATTTGAGCATTTGAATTTTAATTTGGATTCGAATATATTGGAAAAATCGGAAAATACAGATCGTATACAGTGGACTCTCGCTATAGCAATCCTGAAGGGAAGGGCAAAAATTGTTGTAATATTGAAAAGTTGTTATATGGAACATTTAATACGTATACTACATAGACGAAGGGCTGAAAAATAAAGTTGTTATAAGGAGTGTTGTTATAGGGAGAGTGCACTGTAAATACGTTTTGAATACTTTTACTTCATTAACTGATCCAGTACTTCTACGGTCAAAAATCAATTCAAATGTCACTTAAACGTATAGGTCCATTTGTTCCGCGGTAATAGCTAAAGATTAGCTGGCTGACAATAGAATTCCATAGTGTGATAAGTGACAACTACGTGTTTCCACTCGAAATTTTATGAGAAAAGCGTTTAAAATAATAAAATGCTTTAAATGTTTGACGGCAACACTATAATTATGTGCAGCAAAATCACAATCAAATTGGGTCCTATGTTGCCATTTCTATACCATGATTTACTAACTATCAATAGCAAAAACTTCCAATTACATCGCTTCTGCAAAATATTCCAAGAACTCAATACTCAAAGGAATACATAATTATTTCGTTGTCTCTTTATAACAACATTTCTCTATAATAACATTGTTTTCCCCTGTTTGTACGTATAAGCTACATAATTTATGTTCTATATGACCACTTTTTCCTGTAATTGTATTTTTCGCCATGAAATTCGGTGTTGTTATAGAGGGACTCCACACTCCTAACATCGTAATAGCACTTATTACTTTGGACAAATATTCCTCTTCAACGAAAGGAACTCATTGAATCGTCATTGAGTTTTTTGGACTCACAATCAGCAATCACATTTCGTTGCTAAGAAGCATATACCTCTTTACATTTTTTCCAATTTTACAAATACCTGTTTATGTATAATAATTGCTACTACATATTGATGGGTGACGTAGCCAGATTTATCGTAGATGTAGGAGTGTATTTAGTAATAGCAGTAATAAGTAATTAGTAATAGCTAGAAATAGGCACAAGTTAGTTAGAAATAAGCACAAGTAGAGTAATTCAGGCAAAAGCAGGCAGATTTTATTAGGGAAAATGAGAAAAGGGAGACGGGAACCAACTCAACGGGCGCAACATCTACCCGTGAGCGGTGCGAAGACCCGATTGAGGAGGAGAGAATCCTCCAAGTCCGAGCTAGCTCGGCTCACAATCATTGAGCAATGGCCCACTAGATTAAATTTAATAATAATAATCATGATGCCATAGTGACGAAAGCATATGATACATTTGCTTACAATATGTGCAAAGGCAACCTGCGCCGAAGCGGCCTACAGCCGAAGTAAATCGTTTGCTTTCATCTACAGTGAAGTCTCTATATAACAAGTCTCTTTATAGCAACATTATTTTTTCACCCCTTTGTACATTTAAGCTACATATTTTATGTTCTATATAACAAATTTTCCCTGTAACAATATTTTTAGCCCTTTCCTTCAGAATTGTTATATAGAGACTCCACCGTATTCCATGCCTTTACAATGAACTTTGACCCAGAATTATGACGATTTGCCTTCAAACATGTTATTTTTTTTCCAACATAATATTCTGCATGGTACGTAATGCTAAACGTTTATTCAGTGGCGATTGAGGTCACTGCTTCACATTGGTTTGGGGGGATGCGTTGTCTTATCAGATTAATTAATAATTTATCTCTCGTCTGTCCACCGTATTTTTCTCCCTCTTATATTGGCATAAATATAATTTTGACAAGAGGTACTAAAATCCTTGATGACACCTGGAAAGTATGTAATTCTATTAGGCATGCGAAATTTAAATTTAAATTCTTCCCAATGCAACATTTCTTTTAAATTAGTCGGGTGGCACTATCGAATTTTTTTATGGCGGAATATTAAATAGCAAAAGCTATGTGCTTTTTGCAAATAGTTAAGTCAGTAAATATTAGTAAGGTGAGACAAGCATGGCGTGACGAAATTTGTAGATGGTTCTCTATATAAACGATATGGCAAAGTAAGTACAACGAGAAAGAGAGAATTTGGTTTCCACCATATATGCACATTTTTTGCGAAATTTAAGTAGAACACTGCACCGTCCATTTCTGCTAATTACACACACTGAACGTAAGAAGGTTTAGTTCACATAAGCTCTGCATTGCTCTAGCATTCCACCGAAAATCTTCAGCATCAACACTTTTGTTTGTAAAAGAATCAAAAAATTATTGAAAAGGTCATCATCCCAATTAAAATTTCCAGAAGAAAATTTAAGCTTGCAAATATTCGGCTGTGCATCGACGTAAATTTTCTGCTATCCTTTATTGCAAAATTTGCACTTTCAACATGCCCGTGAAGAAAAATTCCACAAATCAACCAGAATTTGCCACAGAAACAGTTTCGCCTTTTATTAAAGCGTGTGCCTAACATGTCATTTAAATTATTTCTCCCAATTCAGTCATCGTTAATGCATACATTTCGTATAGATGTATTTATAAATACACATCTTATTCGTAAATTTTTACAAAAAAACAAAACTACATAAGGTAAGTATAATATCCAGATTTTTTTCAATACTATAACTCCCAGGGTTCTAATCGGGTTTCTTGGACTTGCAGTTACAAAGTTCCTTATAATATTTGTCCTCATCCGTCTCGTGCCCCACGCACCAACTGAGGTCTCCATAGCGACTAATTCGCATGAAGTTACTAGTTCGCTCCACCTTGTCAAGAACAGTCAGTTCGTGGTGGACACGAAGATGAACGTCAAAGATGGAGTTTTCCTCTTTGGTTTTAAAACGCAAAATCCCATCCGTCACCGTCTCCGAATGCTTCAGGACGGTCCCACTCACAAAGGGCAACATTGGAGCCGTGAATGTCTGGCAAGACCAAAAGTACCGCGAAAACCGAATGAGATCGTTGAGTTCATCTATGGCAAACTTGACCAGCTTCGTTCGTATATAGGGATTCTCCCACGCCTGCACATGACTCAGGACACCACAAACACAATTTGCCGCTCCCACATGAACACTAGAGCAGTTACGGGTGTTCGAAATTGGCGCAAATAAACTGGATCTGTCCGGGAGTGTCACTTGAAAGTTGGATGGGGTCACCACAGTCGTTTCAGTCATATTGGTCTCGCTGTTGAAATTTTTTGTGGTAAATTCCTTCCCAGCCAAGACCAGCAAATGCAGGAGCGTATGATGGACGTCAAAGCCCGTGATTAGCCTCTCAGTGTTACCCTTCATATTCCGGACGAAATCTGCTTGATCCCGGAGGACTTCTGGGATTCGAATGAACAAGCCGGGTAAAGATCGCTGGATGAAGGCCCCGGAATTATCGATGGATGTCACATCGTCAAACCGGTATCCATGATCACTGATCACGATGACTAATGTTTTCTCCAAGATATCCCTACGAGTCTGAAGATCTGTGAAGAGCCTGACAAAATCTTGGTCCATCCCCGAAAGAGTGGCTCTACTATCGTGTGTGGCATCATTACTCCAGGTAAATGCGAAAAAAGGGACTTGTGGGTACTTTTCCTGCTGTTTCAGAAATCGTCTGACGTAATTGAACAAGTACGTTTGGGGATTCTGTTGATTGACACAGATTCGATTGACGCCAAACTGGAAATAATTATAATATCGAAGCTCCGAAATTGCCCGGAACATTGGATGTAAATAGTAATCTGTGGGCGGGGTTGAAAAGCCGCCTTGTCCCCCCCAATTAAACGTCTGGGGTCCATCTTCTCCATAAAGGGTGACGTACTGATTCTCTCCAAAGTACTTGAAGACACTCGGGCATGTGTCAAAGGTGGAATTCCAATTGGGGGCACAGATCTTTCGGATTTCCGGTGTTTCTTTCCCTAAGAGGAAGGCCAAAAAATTCTCCAACGTGTAAGGGAGAACGGAATGATAGCCTTTGAATTCCAAGAAATCCATTTCACGAAAGAGCTTCATGGTTTTCGGGAGACTTTCATGATAGTGATGTCGAGAGCAACTATCAAATCCCAACATAATCACATTAATAGGCTCTTTTAAGCTGGTATGTTCCAGTTTTCTCCCGTTTCCGGTATTTGGGTCTGGCCAGTGTGTAATTTTCTCTCTGATCGAAGGCTTCAGCGGAAAGTGGGCCTCGGCGTTTAAATATCTTCCGCATTGACTGATAAACAACTCTGTATTGTTCATCGGAATCGGATCCTTTAGTGGCTGAGGCTCTGACAGCCTACACCAAACGGAAGAAAAATTAATTATTTAAGTATTGGCTGTTCACACTTGCGAAGTGCAAATTTTATTAAATGATATTTAGCGTAAATCATATTTAGCTCTTTACATAGCTGGTTACAAAAACAAGCTTTCCGAATTGCTAAACAAGAACGTTGTATGAATTTCCGTTCAGAAGTTACGACAAGTAACTCAAACAATCAATTTCTCGTGTTAAGATACGGCAGGTATCTTCGCATTTTTCTTTCTTTGATTTTACATTTTCTTCCTTGTACTAGTCCAGCGGTGCCCAACCCTGTGACCGCGGTCACAAATGCGCCCACTGAGAGATTTCTGTGCGCCCACGACCATG
>JAQGBT010004024.1:0-17749 GCA_034698585.1 Disparrhopalites patrizii | reverse complement strand
ATTTTTCTTTGACTTTCTCTTTTACTTTTGCCTTTGATTTTTCTTTGACTTTCTCTTTTACTTTTGCCTTTGATTTTCTTTGACTTTCTCTTTTACTTTTGCCTTTGATTTTTCTTTGACTTTCTCTTTGAATTTTTCATTTGATATTTCTTTCACTTTCTCTTTCTATTTGCCCTTTGATTTTTCTTTGACCTTCTCTTTGAATTTTCCCTTTGATTTTTCTTTTACTTTCTTTTGAATTTTCTTTGCTGGATATCTGTTACTCTCCTATTTTATGTTGTGCTTTGTCTCATTTGCCTTTACACTATCTCTTCTACCAGCACTTCAATTTTCTCATTTTTAGCATTTAAACTTCTCTTTCGTCGTTTCTAACAAATTCTCTTTGTTCTGGTTTACATTTTCGATTTGTGTTTGGTTTTCTTTTCACTTTAATTTTCGTATTCTCATTGGGTCCATCTCTAATTTTCACTTTGATTATCTCTAGAAATTTTGTGTTGCTTTCTTTGTTGTTTCTCTTTTGTTTATTCTCTACATTTTCCCATCGTTTCCTCTCTGTTTTTCCACTTCTTTTGTTTTTTGGTTTCTGCTTCGTTCTTTCCCTTCCTTGCTCCCTGGTTGATTCCTTCTCGTTCTTGCTCTTTGACAGCATCATCTAATGAAACATCTGTTGTCACCTGTACTTTTCCACCTTTGCTTCTCCCCCTCGTGGCACGGTTATCAGAAGCTCAATACGGAAGCGGTAATAAGTTTCTTTTCATCACCACGGTAACAAGTGATTTTATCTCCGTTAAAAAAATGAGGCACCTCCAAGCCCCACAGATAGATCCAGCTTTGCTTTCAGTTTTTAAAAGAGAAAAATTACTCTGTTCCGCCACCGCAAGGTATGGGTTTCTGGATCTTCTGACGCTGCTATTTTAAGTGGTGGACGACGTGGGATGAATCGCTCCAATGAATTCTTCTTTTCCTATGTCATCCTCGAAAAATCTCATTCTTTTACGCGCACCTTGTCTTCTCATCTTTCTCTTCTCTCTCATTCTTTCTTACACGGTGAAGCATTCCCACTTAGGGGATTTTCCAGCATTTTCTATGGAGGGGGAAGAGAAATGAAAGACGTAGTAGTTGTTCCACGTATATGGTTTTCCACTCCTTAAGCACATGTGGGGAAAGAGCGTGCGAGAAATCACTTCTTTTTTTATTAGAGGGACACACACAATATGAAAGGGAAGGAAGAGGACGTTTGTGTAATAATAATCCCCGCATCAGCACTTTTCCTCACTGGTTGGAATTGTGTATTTCCCCTTCTGCCAATAAGACTTCCCTCCTTCTCGCGTTTCCCTTCCACGAAGAGATGAAGAGAAAGTAAAATGGCAGAAAGGGCGAGAGGGAACGAACTATTCCTATCCTTCAGCAATTCATTCTCCAAAGCACTTTTCTTGCCGTGTCCCAGAAAATTCTTCCAGAAAAGGTACATTGCAACCACCAATACCGACACACATCCTTGTTTGCCAGCTTTTTCTTGAGGGAAAAAGCGAAACCCGTTGGGTGCCAGATTGTTAAAATTACACACACACATACACACGTTTGTATGTACCACCTATAATTTCATGTTCCTGAAAAAGCAAAAATTAAAAACGACCATCACTTCAAATGTACATGGACTCCAAATTTCTAACAGAAAGAAACAGAGAGAGGATGAAATGTAGAAAAACACCCGAATTTTTAGTAGAAACACTTGGATTATTATCTTAATCACAGTGTTAGAGTAGTCCAATGAAATTCCTGGAAAATTGTTATCTTTCTTGAATAAAGTTCCTCCATTAATAAAAAGTACTTCAAACATTCTTTTAACCAGCGAAAAGTACACAGGAGAAACCTCGGGAGAAAGTTGTCAGTAGGAGCCTTGTTTTTTGTTTAGAACGAAAACGTTTTCAGGTGGAAAAGTTTAAGTTCAAAAAAAGAATGAGATGTAAGTGGTAACCCAAGTGAAGGGGGGAAAGAATTTTAATCCGAAGTAAAAATCATATGTAAGTATGTACTGTAGTTTATATATACTATGGGTGCGCGTTGAAAAACTCGCAGATTTTGCAGATTTCTAGAATTCCTGCTATCCTTTTGCACAGTGGGAATTCCAAATATCTCCAAATTCTGTGAGTTTTCCAATGCGCCCTATATATAACTAACATTACGTACATGTGCATGGATGGTTCGTCAGTGCTGTATCTGTAGAGATGAAAAAAGTTAAAGAATGAAAACTGGAGTGTGTTGAAGAGGTTAAATAAGCGCGAGACACGGAAAACGAGAAAAATATAACAAATGCATAAGCATAGATACGTAGAGTGGTCGCAAGAGAATGATAAACAATCAACCAAAGAGAAACAGAGAGAAGAAATAGAGGTACTCTTGTCGGATGGATTTGTAAAAGAATCTGAGAAGGAAATACTAGTAAGATATAAGGAGAACGAGAACTAGAGGCGGATCAAGGAGAGAAGAGGAAAATATTAGCAAAGAAGGAAAAACCAGACAAATAGAGAGCGCGAACAGAGAAATCGAGAAAGAGAAAAGCGGAGAGCGCAAAAATAAAAAGGCTGCAACGGAGTTAAGATACATAGAATCCGAAAAAAAGAAACAGAGAAATCATATAGAACAAGAAAGTACAGAAAAAGACAGAGGACTAACCGAAGCTCGGAGGAGCAAAACAATCGAGATGAAAAAAGTCGAGAGACAGACAGAGTAGAGAATGAAAGACGGAGTAGAAACATATAGAATCAGAGCAGAGAGAGGGTGCATAGAGAGAGAGAGTAGAGAGAGACTAGTGAGATAGAGAGAGTAGAAACATATAGAGTACGTATAGAGAGCGTAGCGAGAGAATAGGAAAAGTAGAGAGATTGAAGCAATAGAGGAGGCAAACAGGCAGATGCAGAAGCAAGTGAATCGGAGATAAGCGACGAGTGAAAGACATAGAGAAGAACAGAAAAGAAAGAGACACATAGAGAAAGAAGCATAGAGAAAGAAAGAAAGAAAGAAAGAAAGAGAGAGAGAAAATCAGGCTGGGCAAAGACAGAAAGGCAATACATAATCGCCCAAGAGAAACAGAGAGATAAAGCTAGAAAGGCGAGAAAGAGAAAATCAGATTCAAGACAGTCAGAACGGTGAGAAAGAGAAAAGGGCAGCCAAGAAGACAGATAATAAGGAAATGAAGAGCGAGTAGTTGTGAGCAAAAAAGATGAAGAGCAAGAGAGAGGAGGAGTAAAGAGACTACGGATAAAGCTATTGGTGCGAGGGCACGCGGGAAAGAAATGCAGGCAGTGGGCTATATACATACATATCTAGATGAAAGCAGGAAAAAGAGCATACGATTGCAAGCGGAGATAATGAGATAAACTTGTGTAATTATACACACCTTAAAAGTGGCACAGCGGAGGAGAAAATTTTTATTGGTTTTATCAAAATCCTTGGAAACAAAATTAAACTTTTGAAGAAGAGGAAAAAATGGTACATCTAGTGAAAAGAAGAGGAGTCCAAGGACTGGAGAAAGGCGGAGGAGGATGAGGAGGAAGGAAAGGCCGGAGAGGAGGAGGAACGGAAGAAAAAGAAAGTTATGATGAAAGCTCGCCTCTCAAGTCATTATACACACTCAGTCTTAATGATGCTCTTTATACTCCGACCTGAACCACTATGTGTAATGTACATATGCACGCGCTTATATAATTGAAACCATTTGCCCCACAGTTCTTACTCATAACAAGAGCTGTAGTATGCTTAAAAACTTTTTTTCATTTTTTATTAAAAATTTAGTCTGTTTTTTTAAAGTATTTCCATTAAAGTATTTCCCCATAAAAAAAAACTAAATATGGAATGAGTCTCCCCTTAATCTTGAGTGGTTACAGGTCATTTTTAAATCTATGAAGTTTCTCCTTAGTTTAAAAAGAAATATAAAAAAGAAACTCGTGTGCGTGTGTAAAAAAAATATGAGGTCCATTAACACAAGACAAATCCGATCGTACAATAAAAGTGTGGGCCAGCTGTGATTTTTTCTTCTATCCCTATTTCTTTTCTAGAAAAACGGTTTCCAATTTTCACTCCTGGCAGCAAAAATAAATTGGTTGAGTTGCAAAAGTCTGTTTTTATACAAAAAACATTTCTTGCATATATTCAAAAGTTTTGGAAAAGCGTCAGAGTCGTGGAAAATAATAGGAAACGGTTGGAATTGGAAAAAAATACTACAAAAAAAAATGGGAGAATGGAGAATGTGTGACTTTTCTTCTGGACGGACAGCGGACATTATTATTATCGAAGTTTTTTTTACAACACAAGGGGCGAATAAGTATATGTGTTGGAGCCAGCAGTGACCGAATTGTGCTGAGGACCAAATGTCCTCGTTGGAGGAGAAAATTGAGATTTTTTTCCGTCGTCTGTGTGACCTGAAAAGTACGGGAAATAGTAAAGCTTTGGATTTGGAGAAACAAGGGGAGAATTTCAGGCATATCGAAATGTTGGCCATATAGGCCACCATAAGGACATCAACACCAGAATAGCCATACCAGTAGGACAGATAGAAGAATAGAGAAGACACTAAAATCCAAAGGAGAAAGCAGAGAAAGGGAAAATGCATCGGTAAAAAGAAAAATAGTGAGATAAACGTGGAAGAGCCGAAAAAATAACATTAAAAACGAAACTGAATAATAGATAAAGTCAAATAAAGAGAAAGCTAGAGGGAAAATGAGATTTTGCTCATTGGAATTTTACTTATTTTTTGTCCACCGAATTTTTAACTTGAACAAGTCTCAGGACAAAAATTCAGCAAGTTAGATCTGGCCACTCTTAATTAAATTAATCTCTTCAAAATAAAAATAGCTCAATTACAAAAAAGGAGCATTCCAGATCCCTTGAATACACCCAAAGAAGCGTGACGTTGGAGCGTGAAAGAATGCTTGAAAATCAAAACAAAAGCGAACCAGCCTGCTCGGATTTCTAGCACGCACTATTGAATTTCCCCTTGAAACTCACACGCTCACAGTAACGATTGCAATGGTCATCATATTCCATTCTCATTTCCCCAACTGCTCAATACACATCCCCAGCCTATATCCTTAGTCACATCCTCTTCTCAAGGAGAAAAATAATCTATTGTTTTGCACCGCTTCATTTCCCTTCCACGCACACACGGATGGGGACTAACTCCTCACTTGATGAGAATGAAAACCAAGGGATAAAACTTTCTCAGACTTTTGACAGTATTGGCGTTTTGATGAATGGACTATTGATTTTTTCCCTCCGTTTCTCCTCTCCTCCTCTCGCTTTCTCTTCTAAGCACAATGCTGTTCTTCCTCTTTCACAGGGATTTCTTTGGATTGCAAGAAAAATTACTGGAGAAAAACGGGGACTCCAAGTCCAGCACAAAGGGATAATGTGGGATAAAGAAAAAAATATGAGAGTAAACTAGAAAGAACAAATCGTATTGAAAACAAAACGCCGAATTTTGGGATAAAGCAGAGCGAAAAGATTAGAAGCGTGAGAGAGAATGAGAAACAGCAAAAGAGAGAGAGAAAGAATGAATGAGAGAGAGAGTGAGAGAGAGAGCGAAATTGAAAGGAAAAAAAATATTGGGAGGAAGTACAACGACGAAAATAAAGGGAAGGAAAAATGGATAAGAAAAACGTATCTCCGACATATGTAAATCCAGAAAAACGTGTATAAAGTCCGGGAATTTTAACGTGCTCGGGGAAAAAGGTATTACAATATCCCCAAAATCTCCCAAATACACATGTACAGCAGCGTAGAGGCAGCCATTTGGATACTAAACACCCGCTTATTCTTACAGAGGGAAGGGTGAGAAGGGAGGGGGGAAATGATCAGTAGGCAGTTGGGGGAGAGATAAAAAAGAGGGTGAGAAAGGAAAGGATGCACTGGGCAAAGGATATAAATAATGCTTGGGGAAATGCAACGTAAGATAATATTCAGATTACTAGTTTCGTCGGAGAAGGAGAGAGAAAGTGAGACAGAGATGAAGGGAGAAAAGAAAGGAAAAACACGATCTTTGAAAGAGGAGGGAGTTGAAGAGTAAAAAATCATCATTTTTTGTTCTCTTGAGACAGCACCATGCATCGTTGGGCTTCCTCCCTCTTTCTTTTCTCCCAATCTTTCTCTTTTGTACTTACGCAAAACGGAGGACGCAAAATAATATAGAAAAAGCAATGACGGCGTATGGAATGGAACAAAAACGTAAAGACATTCTGGATCTGAGGAAGTAAGAGAAAAAGAGAGAGTAGAAAGAAGAACGAGAAAAAATCCCTTTGTAACGAATGAGAGTAAAACAGGGAAATTTTAAGGAAATTACAGAAATGTCCCACATGCTTCAGCGGATTGAGCTTGCACTATAAACAAAGAATTTCAGCTATTACGGTTAAACTTGAAAAATTGCTGAGAGACATTGAGAAATGCAGGAAAGCAAGGATAATCCGATCGAATGCGCTGGAGAAAGCAGAAATAAACGCAAAAGAAAATAAAAACATGCGGACGTGAAGCTGGAGATATTCAATGGAGAAATACAACGGACAAAATAATGACGCTGAGCGTAAAAAGAGAAAAGTAGAGATACATACCGGTCTTTATAAGAGTAAAATTGCGTCAGCCTTTAGTAATTATAGATAAATAAAAAAAAGAGATTCACCTTTCGTGGCAATGGAATGCTTGGCCGCATCCATCTGCATCCAATTTTTCTTACCTGCTGGCGCCCATTCCCATACACAGCTTCTAAGCACAATAAAATCCTGAGCAAAAGTGAAATAGCAAATATACGAAGAAAGTAAAAGAAGAGAAAGCAGACGCAGAAGAAGCGTTTCGTCAAGGAGCCACTCAAACTCCAGACTCGGCGAGGAGCTACCCACTAAAAGAAAAAAAACTATACTTATATGCTAATATCCCACAAAAAAGAAAGGAATAGAGTGGAGCAAGAGTTTGAATAAGGCTAAAAGACACCAGGCAAGTAAATCGTAAGGAGGAAAAGGAAAAGTAAAAGAATGGCTTCGTCCCGAGATTTGTTTTGGACTCTGACGAGGAAAGAGCAAAAGTGTGTGCATGTGGCTGCACACTAAAAGGGAAATTGTGCGGAGCAGTAGAAAAATGATCTTTAAATTCTGCCTCATTTACAATTGACGTCCTTCATTGTGGAGCGCTGTAGGCGAAAGTATAATGCAAATTTTTTGAGGCTCTCGTACACGCTCCCCTCAACCCATGTATTTCTCCCCACTTTCCCTCTTCCTCTTTTTTTCCCTTGTTATTTTCTGAATAAACTTTCACTGTACCTATTTAGATGCATATTAGTTGGAACAAGACCATTTTGCATACAGACAAAAACAAGGGGAAATGAAGAAAAAACTGGGAATAGAGCGAGCGAGATCAAATGGAAGTGCAGGAGGGTAGGGGTGAATGGGTAGAAAATGTTAGGCGAAAGTACCGGGAGAAAGTCGAGGAAATAAGTAAATGCTTAGGATGGGACTAATATGTCCTTTTAAAGATGCACTGTGGGTGAAGGGACAATAAGTTTTTTTAGTGGAGCAATGCATTTCTTATGTCTAGAGAAAGTGGGATAAAAAATGGGAGAGAGAAAGCCAGCACATGCTTTCAATACATGAAGCATAAAATTTTTTTTTTTGGGTTAGGTTCTGCTCACAGTCACTGAAGGGAAAGAGAAAGAACAGTCTTCCATTTTTTCTGCTGCTATGGGGTAAATCAGTGTATATAGCAAATGGGGCTAAGAAAGAAAGTTTTGGGGTAGAGTACCTATAAGATTTCCCCCACAGGCGAGAAGAAAGAGACGCGAGAGAGGGAAATAGCTCCGTGGGTATTTTAAATTTTGCAATCTTTCATCCTTAATAACTTATTGATTATTCAATATTTATGCTTTCACTCCTTTCTTTTTTGTCTCCGTTCCATACCCCAATTTTTTTCTCTCCTTCATCTTTCATCCATTATTTCCATATGAAAAAGTTCTTATTCTTCCTCCATTCTTTGGGTTCTACAGGGGTCCGTCAGTTTTTCTCTTATGAGCTGGTGTGTATAATCTTTAGCAATTTTTTTGTTACCTGCATATCTATACAACAGAAACTTTTTCCTTCGTAATTTTGCCGTCACTTCTTTAGGCGTTTATACACTCTGATCTTCCTCTTTTAGCTGCTAATAATCCATTCAATTTGGTACCTTCCTCCAAAGATTTTGTTGATCTTTCTCACACTTTACACTATTTCATGCAAAAATGTGTACAATTTCTCCAGAAATCTTACCTGCTTTCTTTTGCAAACGTCTACCGCTTTCCCCATAAAATCTGGGGTCTTTCTACAGAAAATATCCATGCATTCTTTAAAGCACGTTTTCCGCACAATTTCCAGGTTTCACCGAACGGGTTCCCTATTTTTTCCAGGTTTGCACTATATTCATAGATATATTTTAGATATTTTTGGAGTATATTCCCGACAAATGCCTCTATTATAATGTATGTACTAGGTCGAAGTAGACACAACTTTCTCCGATAGATTATCCACCTTTGTTATTTGCACCCCAAGCAATGTCCCACTTTCCACTACAAATATCCTCCGTACCCAAACAACATCTACTTCCAAAGGAATTCAGTTTAAAAAATCGCTTTTTTATGTTTCAGGAAATTCTTTCGAAAAAATGGTAAATAAATTCTTTTTTAGATAAAAAAAAATAAATCTCAAACTTCTCACACAGATTTACTCCAAAAAAAGGTCAGGCCATTTGATTTGAGAGGTACAGGAGAAAGTTTTTTTGGGTAAGACAAACTTTAAAAAATGTACAAATAAATAACAAAATATTTGTACATCGAGAAAATATGGGTAGTAAAAAGGAAGATTTTTTATTGCTCCAAATATTATTATTATTGTCCCTTTTTGGTTAAAGGGAGTGAGAGAGAGTGAGAGAGAGTGAGAGAGAGGAAAGGAAGACTAGAAAAGTCTTTCTCCTTTCTTTTCGTCTCCAGACTTTTGCCGTGTGTAAAGAGGTTGAGGATTTTTTTCTTTATCCAAAGAAGAAGAAAAAGACGATTTTTTATCGCATTTTTTCCCTGGTAAAAAAGTGTTAGTATTATTGACAAAAGGAATAGAGGGAGTGTGTCGGTGTGTGTATAAGCTTGTATACAGTGGAAATGCTTGGGTCGTTTGTTAAGAGGAGGAGAAAGCAAAAAAAGGAATGTTTCTCCAGCCCATATTTTATACAGACTTTCATAATTTCCCGACGAATAGCCGACATCTTTCCTCCACTTTCTCTCTCTCTTTCCGTCTCTCTCACACTCTCACATTCTCCTCCGGCATTTCTCTCTCTCTTTGTCTCCTTTTTCCACCCTTCACACTCTTCTTCATATTTTCTTCCATTTAAGAAAAAATATCACCAACATTTTTCTTTCGACTGTTTCTCTCTTATACATTTTGAAGCCATTCCCTCAATCCTCTCTCCCCTTTGTCCTTCCTTCAATATATGTGTCATTTCATTTCATTTCATCGCATCCTACTCCCCTTTTAACTAGGCAAGAAAAGAAAGGGTAAGAGATATGGGGGAACAGGCTTTGAGCAAAAGAATTTGTTGATAGTACATTCAGTATTGGCTGAGACGGTTTTTCCTCTCTCTCTCTCTCTGTTTGTCTCTTTCTGTCTCTTTCTCTTCCCGTCTATTTTCTCCTTTTTCTTTCAGATTTCTCTTCCTTTTCTTTGAAAATAGTTTCACGTTTTCCCTCTTTCTTTCTCTTACTCTGTCTGTGTATAGGGAGGAATAAAATTTCACACGTCTTTCGCCAACTGGATTTCCATTCGGTGCAGCCGCCATCCCATATATAGACATGTATATTCCCCTTTATATAGATGTAGTAGTCTCTCCCCCGAGCATTATGACTATTATTATTCCCAATGAAATAAGCTTTCCCTTGGCATCTTCCTCTCCCTTTCTCTCTCTCTTTGTGCAAAGAAACATTTTCCCTTCTGCTTCATTTTCCCATATTCCCAACGCCCTTGCCATTACCATAACGTGTGTAAATAACGTGGGAGATAAAAAAATCTCCACACAGCTACTATTACTTCTATAGCGCTCCTTTTATGTAAAATCTCTGTGAGATTTTAGCCAGATCCCCTTTTTTCCGTCCTCTTGTAGTCCTTTTCCCTTGCTAATAAAAAACTTGGTCGGCGGATATTCTTGGGATCCTTTTGCCGGGACTTTTTCGACACTCAACAGTGGAATATTTGGTTTCATTTTCGTACATATAGGGGTAATGGCTATATATGTAAAAGCAAAATATATTTATGCCTCCGTAAGACATTCATAGGAGGATGAGAAGATCACTTTTTTTCATAAGAAATAGAACCGTATTTATGACCCAAAAATGCCAAAAATTTCTACATTCAATCTAAAATGTTATGGTAAATTTCATAAGGTCTCAAGCCCGCCAATTTGAATTTCAAGTCCTTTATTCACATGTATATGTATGTCACATATTATGTACATATTTATATATGAATAAATATGTACACATATTGTTAAACATAATTGAATGAGCCAGAATAATACTCAGACAAATAAATCACGGTTAGAAATTATTTAATAATTATCCGTACGTTTAGGTCGGATGAATTTATTCCCAAAAATTGTTGAAAAATTACTTTTCAGTGGGAAAAAGATAGTAATTTAATTCCAATCCAATTAATTTCCCTGGAATTTAAAACAATTATAAATGTAAGCGGATTACCTTGGGTCCCAATTTGGGCTAATCGTATCCCCTGAGCGGAAGCGTGTACCTTGGTTCATTAGGACAGTTCCACCCCTCGTCCTCCGTTATTGCAACCCCCTCCAAATCTAGCTCGTGTCGGATTTAATTGAATGAATTATGTATTCCCCCCTTTTCCTTTGCCTCGCTCTTTGGCGCCACGCTTTTTTTACTGAAGCATTTGTATGTGAATGCACATTCACAGAAAATAACATCTACCTAATTAGATGTTATGTAAGATTCTCCTTTTTTGCCAAAACTAATATTTTTATTGATCTAATAATTACATCATCTCCTCTTATAAATACCGCTTTTCCCCTTTGGCTTTCTCTCGTTTAATGGAGAATAAAACAGAGAGAGAAAGTAAATAAATACACAAATTGCGTGGGAAAGCCTAGCCACATAAAAATACACCGTTGGGTCTCGGAGAAAGTATCTTATACACACTGTGTTATGAAAGCGTTTTTTAGTACACACACTCTTTTTAAGTTTCTACATTTCCAGGAATTCCCAAGGCGGCAAAATAATGGAGGGCGACGGAAGCAGAGGGAGTCAAAGTGAAGTAATGTAATTAATCGGGGCAATTTCTGCGGAGTAGCAATTCCTAGGAAAAGGGAGGGAAAGGGGGACCTCGTAAATATACACTGGCAAATCTATGCTCTCCGTTCCAGCTACCATGCTACTACGTGAGCGACTGAAATATTGTTTACTCGGACTCGGAGGAGCATGTGAAGGAGAGAGAACCAGAGAGCCTGACGAATTCTATGGGGAAACAAAGTCAAATTAGAGATTAGAGGATGAGAGAGGGGAAAAGGTGGAAATCTCAAAAAAGAATATTTGTGTGTGCGTGTAAAGCAGAACATAATTAAGAAGAAACACAAAGAGACGATTTCACTTAGAAGCACGGACATAGAAATGGCTATTTTTTATGTTTCAGCTAACCTATTACGCGCATAGGAAAATGAAATGGGAGAAGCGAGACGGCAGGAACAACCTAAGAAAAATCTAGCAAAAACGCAAGTCAAACGTAGAAGGAAAAGAATACAAAATTGAAATTAAAACAAACAAAGCTAAAAATGTTAAAAAATAAAGAATGCAGTCGAGACAAAAGCGACAGCAAACATGACAAGAGAGGAACAAAAACAGCAAGAGTGTAAGACGCAAAGAGAAAGTCATGGAAAAAACAGTCATCAGAAAGTCAACACAACAACAGTCCAAGAGAAAACAATGAACCATCGTTTGCAAAAGAAAACAGCGAGCAAAATAGTACAAGAGAAAGCAAGGATAGAAGCAATAATGTAGAAATCATGAAAGTCAAAGCAAACGAACACAGATTAAGAAACGAAATATTGCAAAAGCAAACATACAGAAAAAAGTGACATGGTCAAAGAGAAAGCAAAAAGAGAAATATTCAAGCAGAACACAGACAGATAAATAGTTGAAAAGAAAGCAACGAGAGAAATAATTCAAGAAACAGCAAAGAGAGAAATATATCAATAGAAAGTAAAACGAAAAATAGCCAAAGAGAGATAATAGTAAGTAAGGCAATAGAGAAAGGGAGAAAGGAGGAAAGAGCGAGCGAGATCATGTGTGCGGGTATCAGGAGTGCTCTGTCAATATTTGGATGAGATTTTAATGATAAGACAAAGGTTTAATCAAAGTGAAGGGATGCGAATGTATTCCGTGCGTTTCTACCAAAATGATTGGTCGTGCATACTCTGCCTCTCCTGCTGTCTCTCTACCTCTTTTACTCATCCTGTCTTCACACTCTCTCACAACGTAACTGAGTCAAATACTCAAAAACTGCAACTGAAAAGGGAGAAAATGGGGTTCCCTTCAGTCGCTTCTCTCCTCCTTCACCCCAGTCCACGAATGTCAGATGGGGAATTACACTATAAAAATCGCTCTACACTGCATTTTCTGTTTCACATGTACTCCACGTCATGCGTCGAGTTCCTGCATTGGTCCCTGATGATGGCGTGAAGCAGGGGGCTGAAGCCTGATAGTGCGTATGTATAGAAAGTGAATGTGGGTCGAATAAAGAGCTTGACATGCAGCCAAAAATCCTTTAGTTGTGTTGAATCGTCATTTTTTTGAGGGGCTTTAAATTCTCAAGGTCCAATCTTTGATGTTGCACTCCTCCCGTTTCTATTCATTTTCTCTCCAAACATCTCGTTACATTCTTATTCTGCTCATGAGTTGCAGACAGGAAAAGTATTGTGGCCTCAGACACCGTATTCTGAATATCTCTTTCTTATTTGCTCGTTTCTCTCCATAGCGCTTTCCATGTATCAGTGTTCATCTCCATCTTTACTTCTTTCCCTCTCCCTACCTGTTCTGTAGTTTCTATCTCTCACTTTTATCCCTCTTTCCAGTTTGTTTGTTTCATTTTTCATGTCTTTCCTTTACGTTGCTGCCTCTTTGCTTACGGTTCCCCCCTCTCGGCCTTTCGTGTGTTCGTGTGCCTTCATCGTTTTCCTGTTTTGCTCCCTTGATTTCTTCTCCATACCTCTCTTGTCATCTTCCATTTCTTATTCATCCACATCCCCTCTTGAATGACGTGGGGCTGCCCTCATGGCTCTGGCTTTTACTCTGCAATGCTGTCGTTTGGTGAAGAGCTTCTCTTCCTCCTCCAGCACCTCATCCTGCCCCTTCGTTGCAAGGGAGAGAGAGGGTGTACACATGTGGAATGGAGGGAGCTCAGGGCTATTGAAACACCGGGGTTTAGTATGTACCATGTCCGCCTCATTTCAGGCTTGCATCTTTGTTTGTGTAGTTCCTCCTCCCCTTCTTCCTCTTGTGTGTAACCTTTCCTCTGTATGTTTTCACTCGTTTCCTCTCCATGTTCTAGTCCCTTACGATTATTTCTGTGGAATCAGCATTTCTCCGTGTGTGTGTATGTGTATATTTTATGGAAAAATACATGATGGTTCACGTTCCCAAAGGAAAAACTGCGCGGGGGTTTAGATGAAAAATATATCCATTAAAAATAAAGAGATTTTTTTTTTGCCAAAGTCATTCTCTCCATCTGTGATAAATAATTTGATGGATATAAATGACAAAGTTTTTGATGACTGCCATTTTAATTATTAAGTCTTTGAGTACACAAATTATTTAAGAATAGAATTCTGGAGCAAAAGTTGGAAGAAAACTTTTGTTTGTTTTTCCATCCTGGAAAAAATATTTTTTTTTGTCTTCATAAAGAATGTATTAGTGGGAGCGTGATTTGGGGAAATGTATTAATCTACGTAATGTACATGTATGCATGCCCGGGAGAATTTGGGTCAGTGCTGTTATTCTCTATCCCTGGACAAAATAGGGGGAGGGGGAGGCCGATGAAGGTTATGAATAAAGGGTTGAATGGAACCCTGGGCAAAAAGAACGAGAGGGGGCCAGAAATGACATAAATGACAAAGAGTGAAAGGGGCTTGTGGGACAGGGAGAGAGGGAGAGAGAGGAAGAGAGAGAACGAGTGAGAAAGAGAGGGTTTCCTGCTCTCTCTCTCTCTCTCTGGTTGTGCAGGACGAAACAAGTCAATTTAATGTGACAAAGAGTTGTATGCAAGACTTGTGACACTCGACTACACTTCAATGGCTGTAGTTAATGAGGAACGTCATCAGAACTTTCTCTTTACTTTGTCTTCGTCCCTTCATTCTTGAATGGGAGAGAGTTCCTATCTCTCTCCCACTTTCACCAATTTATTTCTATGCATCAGTCTCCCTCTGTCTCATCTCTCTCACCCTCACCCCTCTTTATGTGTATTACACACATTTTTCTTGTATTTATTTATAACTTTTTTGTCCATTACCGGTGTCCCTGATTTTTTGGAAGTTCCTTCTCAATATATATCACTTTCCCCTTTATTTTGCCTTTCGCTTTCCCCTAACTGCCCTCTCACTTTTCTCTCCGTTTTTGCTTTTACCTTTCCCATATTTTCCCTCTCACTTTTTCTAAAATTTTCCCTCTTACTTTTCTATTTATGTCTCTTATTATTCCTATTCTTTCTGTTTCACTACTCGGTTTCCCTCGCACAACTTCCCTCCTTTCTTTATCACATTCTCTCCCTATTTTGACTGAAATTTTTCTGTCAACTTTGCTCTTTTTTATCACTCTTCTACTCTGTTTCTCTCTGTTTTTTACGTCTCGTGTATTCCACGACTTACTCTCTCAGCCTTTCTCTGTCACTGTTTTCTCGTATTTTCTCTCGCTTCTTTCTCTACTTTCCTTTCAGTTTTCCCTACTGTTGCCCTGCTCTAATATTTCACTTTTTGCTTTACTTCACTTGCTTTACTGATGTGTCCTGATTTTGTCCGTACTTTTGTTTTTCATCTAATATATATTAGAGCATTTCCGAAGAGAGTACGTGTATGTAAACGATAACGTGTGCGGGATAGTCGAATTTGTGTATCTATGCCATGTATCCCTCCGCCAACGTTTTTCTTCAAGTAAACGAAACAAAAATCATCGCGTGTAGAATCCATTTTACACGTAATTATTTCGTTTTGACGAAATAATTCCAAATTAACTTAGGGACTATTTTAGCGCCGTTCCCGCACACGTTGTAGTTTTCGTACACGTACTCTCTTTCGCAGATGCTCTATTTACTTTTTACCTTGATTCTCGTTTCTTGATTTCCTCCCAATTTGTTTTATGCTTGCACGCACTCCATTTTATAATTTCCTAGTTTAGTTTTGTCCTACAAACAGCGTGAATAAAATTATTTGTACTTTCACTCTCAATGAGATTTTCCGGATATCACTTTTTTCCTTCAACGTACTATATTCCTACGTCCTCATTTTTTCCTGTCCGGAATTTTCCGTTGTCTGAATGTTTCCATTCTTCTATTGAAGGATCCCATCTTGTTTACGCTTTTATTTTGTGATAAGTTCTTCCTTCTAGATATTACTTATGTAGTTTAGAATATTTTCTTTGACTGATTTTACTCCAGTCATGATTTTGTTCCTTTTCTTTCTTTGAAGGTATCTTTCTGCCATAACATTGCTTCTACTTGTCCATGTCGACTATTTTTTCCACACTTTTTTCCCTGTGTCTCTGCGCCGCGCATCCTCCGCCACCTGATTGTGAGTATTTCCCTTTGGTCATATTCCCCAGATGGTTATCTACACCTATTCTCGTCTCCACAATGTCTTTGTTTATGTACACTTTGAGGTTTATGTTATGATGATACGCATTTTACACAAAAGCTGTTAATTACATAAATGAAATAGAAATTATGATCCACAAAAGTTTTCCAGGACCCGAAAAACTTTTTGTTTTGGGAGTGCTTTTTACCACGTCTGTAGTCGTCGTACTCCCGTCTGGTGTGGAGTAATGCCACTTGAGAATGTACCAAAGGGAACGTCACGCCTCATGGAGGTAAATGTAAGTAGACAAGAGAAAGAAAAAGAGAGAGAGAGCACTTTCATATCCTCATCATCATCTTTGTGCAGGGCAGCCATGAAATAAGGAGAGTAGAGAGCGCAAGGGAGAGACATGGAGAGGCAAAGAAGGAAATTCCACAAAATAAATGAGTGCATTAAAGGTCAGAAAATCTAAATGGAGTGAAATCATTAGGACCAAGCACTCTCACTTTCCATCTCACTCTCTCTCTCTCTCATTTTTCTCCTGTTTATTTTGCCTTGGAAACTACTACTTGAAACTGTTACCTCCTTCACCACAAAGTGTGGTATGGCCTTGGGAGATTTATAAATAGGTTCAATTTCGTATGTCTTTCCCAGTCTACCCCACGGTGGCCTGTTCTTGGCCACGAGGAGCTTTGGACGGGCAGGAGATGGACGGATAAAAAGATGCATCCAGAGTGGATTGAAGTTGCGACTGGATAAAAGAGAAGTGTATTGGGAGAAAGGCACTTGGAGAAAGAAATGGAAGGCGATGGAGAAAGGAGAAGAGAAAGGAGGCGTAATGTGTTGACTAACCATATGTAAATTGGAGTTGGGGGGCTGTTATGGTTATTTACTTGGCACTTTACACTTGACTGGGGGCAAAGGAAGGAGAGGAGGCAAATGGAATGGGTTTCCAGCTTTCCTATACTCATACATGTGAAAAATTACTGTGGTGGAAATATGTACTGGAATCTATGCCTATGTCGGGGGCATATGCATATGTACAGACGGAGTTGTCCATGGGATTTGATAGGGACGAAGATGAAGAGGAGGCGGAGGAGGCGGAGGAGGCGGAGGAGGCGGAGGAGGAGGGCTGGTGAGGGAGGAGGGCTGGTGAGGGAGGAGGTGGAGGGACTTGTGTATGTTTGCAGGCGGTAACCTTCACGGGTATAAAAGCTAGTATGTATGGGGCAAAACTTGTTAGGATCCAGAAGAGACGTTCACTCACATGAGTAATGTGTTTTTGGCAAAGATATTTCTTGTGATCATTGATCTGTGTCAGTTGATGCGTCAAAACCCTTACTCTAATCCTGTCGTCTGACAAACCACCATTTCTCATCCAAATATTTATCCTTATATCTTCTTCATCACAGGACGTACATGGAGGCAGAAAGGGCACCACAATCTTCAGGCTATTCCACTCTCTGTCTCTCCCTTCTCCCTTTCTCTATCATTTTCGTGTCTCTCGGTCGTTTTCCTACTGCCTTCTCTTTTTGCCATTTCCCCCTCTCCCTTCTTGCCTTCTCTTTCTGGCCTTTTAAATGTTTAATTCTCTCTTCCTTTTCCTTCTGTTCTCCTCTTTCTCCCTCTCTCTGCGGTAATTTCGTCCCTCCTTTCTCTCTCATTGTAATGTTTTCTTCTCTCCTTGTTCTCTTTTTTCTCTATTTTTGTAGCACTTTCTTCTCTCCTTTCTCTCTCCTTCTAGGATGTGCTTTTCTCATTTCTCTCTCTCGCTCTCTAGGACTTTTTCTTCTCTCCTTTCGTTCTCTTCCTCTCTCTAGGACTTTCTTCTCTGCTTTGTCTGCTCCTGTATCTCGGATTTTCTTCTCTCCCTCTCTAGGAATATATTATATCTCTC
>JAQGBT010004023.1:0-17751 GCA_034698585.1 Disparrhopalites patrizii | reverse complement strand
TCTCTCTCTTTCTCTTTCTCTCTCTTTCTCTGTCTCTCTGTTTCTCTATCTCGCTCTTTCTCTCTGCCTCTCTCTCTCTTCATCTTTTACACTAAATTCTTCCGCTTCTCCCCATCACGTCTCGTATAAGAATATAAGCTGCTGTGTTGCTATTTTAGTCTCTTTCATCCTGCCCCTCGCTCCTCCATTCGCAATGTGTAAATCTATTTTTTTCTCCCTCCGTACAAAAGCACATCATCACAAGCATTAGCCATGTTCATTTTCCTATTATCACAAGAGTTGAGGAAGAGACAGCGGAGGCTCTTAAAAAGCTTTAATGGAGTTTAAAGGTACTCCATGAACAAAGTTTGTTTTTCCTAGCTCTCTCCCTTGGGTGTAAAAAGAAAATGCGTGTTCCTCTCTGTATTATATATACTTATACAAAAGTCGATTTTTTTTGGGTTCCCAGAGAGACAGATAAACTTTGTCAATAGTAAAAAGGCAAGTCTTTCTCCCAGTTTTTTTTTATCTTCCTTGGGAAGTATAAGCAAAAATGGTGGACAAATAAACGAAAGGGTTAATGGGATATCCATGCATGTACATGTAAAATTCGTTCCCCGGCGTGACAGCTTCGACCCAGAACCTTCCATTGTGTTTATATGGAGCTCGTGGCAGGAGACAGAAAGCTAAGTAGGCGGGAATGAAAATTGAATTTGTTTCCAAACACAAATTTTTTTTTCCTTCGTCAACACATTCCCACCCTCACGGAAAATACAGTTATGTGTGTATAATTGAATTTTTGCTCGTGTATTAATTTTTTTTTCTTGCCAAAATTTGCTTACAATCCTGCGGAAGATCTCACCACGCCTTCTAAAAGAGCTTAACTGTCAATTCATGAAAATCCATTTCCCTTTCAAAGGTGAGTGAACACACATTTTTTTTGGAGGTTCGGCTGAAAATGGGGGATTCGTATCTTGTGAAAAAACATGTGGCTGAATTTTGTACAAACATAATTAGTAAGTCATTTGTAGGTGTATGCCAAATCACTCAGCCCACAGGATAAATATATGGGAAGGAGATGTTGTAATAACCGGATGGGTTTATCCCAAAAAAAAACATGGGGGCAAATGAGTCTCCCAACATGGGCGGGCTGGTTAAATAAATTACGATAACCAAAATTACAACGTGGTTGATTTTTCCTAAATAATTTAATTAAGCCCTTTGAACGTTTTTTATTGGTACCATGATTTCTTTTCCAATCACGTATCCCATACCATTTTTCGGGTTGGAGAGGTGAGGGAGTGCGGGCTTGGTTGTGTAATTAAGGTCACATGTTAAAAACAAAGCGAAAGACGAGGGAAAAGTCAGGAGAGAATCGAGCGAGACACACTAGCAGAGATTGTCACAGAGAAAGGTATTAAAGGAAAAGCAGAAGCACGCTAAAGAAAAATGTAGTGAGAGACAAGGATAAAAAAGCAGAAAGGAAGAGAAACGGACAAAAAAAATAGGACAAAAAAAGGAAGCGAGACGCTCTTTTTTCAGTGTTCAATGAAATCAAAAATAAAGGGAAAGTAAAAAGCAAAGAGAAGGCATGAAAGGAGAGAGGAAGGAACCGATGTATCAAGGGAGGTAGCAAAAGTGCTTGCAAATGAGAGAGAAAAAGAAATTGACATAAACAGATAAAAATGGAAAGACAGAGACATAAATAGGTAAAAATAGACAGAAAGATACAAAAAGTATTTGAAAAAGAGAGAGCAAAACTGAGAAAGGAAGAAAATTAGAAACCAATGAAGAACGAAATGTAGAGAAAAAGCTAGAAAGGGGGAGAAAGGTGTTGAAAAGGCTACACAAGGAAAGAGCGGAAGGCACAGAAAGAGGTAGAAAAGCAGCGACGAAAAGGGGAGAAACAGTATCAAGGAAGAGAGAAACAATAGATAGGAAAAAGACAGACAGAAAGATAAGAGAAAAAGAATTCAAGAGAGAAATAGAGATTGATAGGGGAGATAGAGAAAAAAATTGAAAAATGAATTAAAGGAGCAATTTTGAGTAGGAAACAGAAAGACGGGAAAGATTAGGTAAAAGAAGGAAGATCAAAGAGCAGCTGTAAATAGAGGTAAAGAGAGAAAGCGATACAAGGAAAGTAAATAAGTAGAGAGAGAAAGGGATACAAGGATAGTAAATAAATAGAGACAGAGGAAGCGATACAAGGACAGTAAATAAATAGAGAGAGAGAGAAGGAGATACAAAGAAAGGAAATGAAGAGAGGGAGAAAGAGACACAAGAAAAGGAAATGAAGAGAGGGAGAAAGATACACAAGAAAAGGAAATTCAGAGAGAGAAAGAGATACAAAGAAAGGAAATGAAGAGAGGGAGAAAGATACACAAGAAAAGGAAATTGAGAGGGAGAAAGATACACAAGAAAAGGAAATTGAGAGAGAGAAAGAGATACAAAGAAACGAAATGAAGAGAGATAATTACAGGGAAGAGATAAAGAGATAGAGAGAACGAAAGGAATATGTAGAAAGAGAGAAGGAAAGGGAGAAAAAGAGAGAAGGAAAGGGAGAGAAAGAGACAAGGAAACGGAGAGAAAGAGAGACAAGGAAAGGAAGAAAGATAGAGGCAGAGAGATTTGAAAAGAGAAAAAGAGATAGAGAGATAGATAGAGAGAGAGAGAGAGAGAGAGAGAGAGAGACAGAGAGAGAGAAAAGAGTAGTGTCAGCGAAGGGAATTGAATGTGTTGAGTTTTGCCCTCACGCCAATATTATCAACTGGTTAATTATTATTCCCTCATTTTTCGCTTGAAAATTCTTCCTACTAATTAGGGTCAAACGTCGATACCAGCCCTCTTACGAGGACCACAAAGAGGGGTGTTATTTGCATGTGAAATGCATCAATACATCCTTGTACCTGCAATCTTGCGTTCTTTTAATTCAATCTTCCTCCTACAAGTATGAAGGCAAAGAGAAAGAGAGAGAGGGAGAGAGAGAGGGAGGAAAGAGAAATTAATATGAAGGGACTGAGGGTTGAATTGAATGAATTACCTTTACGTAAGGTATTAGGCAAACGTATGAGGGAAGGAACAGTTCCCTTTTGAAATATGAACCACAGCATTATATTTCATGGTGGTCCAACACCTCCAAGTGTGAACTTTAACTCAAGTCCATAATTTATGACGATTCGTTTTCATCATCGTTTTTCCTGGCCCCCCAAAATATTATTCCGTCCCTTTTCAAGGAGTCTTATTTGATGTTATGGTAAGAGGTATATGAAAAGGGTACAGACGCAGTAAAATTGGTTCAAGAGCACTGAAGGAACCGAGGGAACAGGGGGAATCAGAGATTTTCAAAATGAGTGTTTGAGTGAAAGGAGAAATGGAGAAGGGCCAAAGAGGCGGGAGAGATTTGGAGGCCGAAAATATAAATATAAACAATAAAAATCTATTATATGCATGCTTACATATGTCTACATTTTGTAGAAGGATTTTCGGAGCTTTTTCCTTTGCTTACATTGGTATATTTAAAATCATTATGTATACTATTTCGAAAAGAAATAAGTCATTGCATTATTATATAAAACCAACACAATTGTCTCCTTAGCCTCTTTATCCCAATTTCTGCCTCTTCCAATTCTCTCCGTCCACCTTTCCAAGTCTTTCTTTTGTAACTTTCGTCATCTCGTTTGGTCAAATTTTTTGACAGAATTACTCTCTTGTTTTGGATCTCTTTGTTTTCATCTTTATTCCGTTTTTCTCTTGCTCCTTTTTTCATTCTTGGAGCACTTTTCTACTTTGTTTTGCTTCTTTCTCCTGACTTTCCTTTTCTCCAAATTCTCTCTTCTTCACACGTTAATCCTTATTGATTACTTTCTCCGGTACTGTTTTTCACATTCATTTCTTTGTTTATTTTCCTCGTGTTTCTGTTTTTACTTTCTCCTTATAGGACAATTTTTGTTTTTGTTTCTCTGTTTTGTTTTTCTTTTTTACCTCTCTGTATTGGTTCCCTATGTCTTCTTTCTCGCCTCTTTCTCTTTAGTGTTTCTCTGTCTCTTTCCTATTTCTTTACTGTTTCTGTTTTTATCTCCCTCTTAACTGTATGTCTGTCTCCTTTCTCTCTTTATTTACTGTTTCTCGGTCTTTGTATCTCTGTCTCTTTTCGCTCTCGCTTTATTGTTTCTCTCTTTACTGAAGCTCTGTATTTTCTATCTCTTTTCTGTTTCAATTTACTGTAGCTACCACTGTATTTTTTCTCTCTCTGAACTGTATCGCTGTATTTTTCTCTCTCTGAACTGTCTCGCTTTATTTTTTCTCTCTCTTTACTGTATCGCTGTATTCTCTCTTTTCTCTCTCTTTACTGTATAGCTGTATTTTTCTCTCTTTTCTCTCTCTTTACTGTATCGCTGTATTTTTCTCTCTTTTCTCTCTCTTTACTGTATCCTTGTATTTTCTCTCTTTCTTTCTTTACGGTGTCTCTTTTTTATCGTTGTTTACTCATTCTCTGTCTTTTTAGCTCTCCCTATCTTTATTGTTTATTCTGCCTTTCTATTCTGTTGTTCTGGCCCATTTTCGTCTCTCTCTCGTTTTCATGTTTTTCTCTATTTTCTGCTTTTCTGTCTCTATCTCTTTTCGTAATTCTGTGTATCTCTCTCTCTCTCCTCATATTTTTTCGTTCTAATATGCTCCCTCATTTTCATCTATGTTTGTATGTACGCTCCCTGGTTAACCCTTTTTTCCAAAATATTTTCTCATCTCTCTCCAGCAGTTCCAAATGTCATCATCAGCACCATCATCAACACATTAAGCATCTTTTTCCCCACATGAATTTGGAAGCTGGTGATGCGTCATCCCAAGGAGCCAAAGAAAAATATTCATGAGAGGAATAAATATACCTATGTATTTCAATTTTTATAAAGAAGGATGAGATGACGTCCTTAATTCATCCCCCTTCTGTTTTTATCTTCAAGAAAAATCAGATGCAGACGCTAAATAATAACATGTAGAAGACCTCCAAAAAAACTTTGTTGCACATTAACATCCAAGGATGTAGAGCGGGATATTGAAAAGGTGAAGTGTGAAAAAATGTGCTGGGAGTGCTCCTACACGGGATACTTATATTCGTTTTAAAAAATGAATATTTCTTTCCCAGTTTTCACCCCTTTACTCTCTTTTATTGAAAACCAGTTTTTGTGAGATTTTTTTTTAAAAAAAGAAGATAAAAAGTGAGAAAGGTAGCGGTAAAATACGTATTATACGTGTAATTATTCTGTCTTCCAAAAATTTTTGGGAGTCTTAAAAAAAAGGGTTTTCTTTAAAAAAGAAAGAAAAGGTTTGACGTAGAAAATATTGGGAAAGGGTATGACGTGTACAATTATAGGGAGAACATTGACAGTAAAAATTACCTGGAAGTAAAGGATACTGGAAAAATGTGGCCTCTTGTTGACGGTCCATATTAATGAGGATGGGCTCTTTCGGTGGAGCCAAAACAGTGGTGAGAGGTCCATTGGCTGCTGTGGCGGTGCCTCGATTATGGGTGAAAAATGGGGGTCGATGCCTTGCACTGGAGCCATTTGTAAGTGCTCCAGAAGATGCTCCAGCCAGGGAATTCCCGTTCCAGAACGTCCTGGAAGAAACCCCATTGAAGGCGGAGGATGGTGGGATTTTTCTGTTGTCAAGACTCGGCATTTTGATGTGATTAATTGCTATTTTTTCACTGGTTAGATCACTTTTTCAGATTTTTTACAAGATTTTTCACCAAATGGGAAGATCACGATTCCCTCAAATTTTGTCCTTTTTCCTTTGAGATCCGCACTTTTATTAAAACACCAATTTTTCAAGGGGATTTTTGGAGACAATGTAAAAAATTTAAAACTTATTACAAATCGCTAGAGATTTGTCCGGAATTTCCTCCGAAAATTGTCTCCACAGCTGGAATGTATTTTTTAATATTTTTTATTTTCAGAATATTTTATTATTTTTAGCCTTTAGTTGGAACTTTGCACAATTGACTTCAGAGATCTTCACACGGGAGAAAGAGATTCTCTCTAGATAAATTCATGGGAAAGTCTCACACTCATATTTCACTGGGAAGACAAGATTTACAATTGAAGACATGTGCAAATTTTTTTTTTTACTGAGGAACAATCCACAATTTTTTTATAGATGTTAAAACACAATTTTACATGGAAGAGAGATAAAAATATGACGGTGCACTTTATGGTTAATGATCGGGACGTTTCATCTGACACCATCGATCTAATCTTTGGCAATCCCTTCACGTTCACTCCAAATACAGCAAAAAGTCGTTCAGGGCTCCTCTTGTCTAATATTTCTCGTCTCTCCGGCAAAGGTTGGTGATGGCTCTAGAAGGGGATAAAAATGAAATAGTCACTTTATTATTGGGGAGTTCACAAATAATCATCAGTCAAAATTTTTTTCTCGCTCTCTCTCTCTGTCATGGCCTCTCCCAACTTCTTTCACTGCCCTTTGGCTCTCCATTGTTTTTTCTCCTTTTGTTCTCGTATGATTATTGCGCTTCATGTGGCACGAGCAATATACTTTTAAAGGTCGTTTTTTAAAAAAATCCACGGCTGACTGCGGGGACGAGATTCAATGAGGGACGAGAGGGTGAGATTTAAATCTGACTCAAATGCAGGGAATTTACTCCAATTATCACTTTTCCTTTGACGTCTGGCCGACTAAATGATTTTTGTAAACAATTTTGATTTTTTTGTTTTGCTTTCTTTGGAATAGTTTTTCTTGCATATTTACTTTAATGCCCAAAAGTTTTTGAAACAATTTTATAACTTGTTTGGGTGGACAGATAAATTTGGCAAAAGTTCATTTTGCGGAAATAAAAACAAAACTCCACAAAAATTGACAAAGTCAATTGAAAAGTCAGTGCCTGAATAGACTTAATTTTATTATTCAACCTGAATAAAGACAACATTATTTATGCAGTCACCACTTCTAGAGAATTTTCATCTATTTGATTATTGAAAAAGGGGATCTTTATTTATTTCCGAAGTGAAAACACAAAAATGACTTCTTAAGTTTTTGAGCAAATTCCCGCTTTTTATAATCAAAATGTCCACCTTAAATGCACTTTTTCTTCTTCTTTTTTGAAATAATAGAAAATGGGAAATAAAAATGGGAAGTTTTGGTCAGTTAAGCTGTACTCTGTAGAAATATCCCAAATGTTTTTTCAAACAATTCCCCCGGTCACTTTGTCAGATATTTGCCGCCATAAATATCTGCCGTCTTAAATAACACCAAAAACAGATAGTAAAAATATTCTCCCTTGCGGTGTCCAACAATCCCCTCCAAAAAATGGACAACTACGTAGAACTTTTTTTTTTCGTACAAAAGTTTTGATACCACACCTAAAATTATGCCCTAGTCTTAATGGAATCTTTTTTTTTCTCTCCCTCTAGTTTAAAAAATAAAGGACGAATAACAAGGAGAAAATTCTATTCTGTTTTTTTTTGTATCACATTTATATGAGGCTCTCGCCGTTGTTCTCCTCCTCCGCCTCCTCATCGTGACTCGAACAGACTCTGCGAGATTGTAATCTGGGAACAACTGCCATCATAAATTACACTGAATAAACAATCCCTGCAAAGATTACACAGGAGTACGCCGTACATATGTACGGCCATGTATATTCCCCCAAATAACATACTTAATGTATGCCAGATATTATTCAGTATATAAATTAGTACATTCAAAAAAAACAACACACAAGGTCCTAAACGGACAATGAAGTCTAAAGAGTGTCGTATAGTGGAAAAACACGTGTAAAATGACTACAACCATTTCCCTTCATTTCCTTATTACTATAAACAACATGGTATCTCCATTACCATGCGGGTGTACTAATCCAGAAACAGTACATGGTCATTATTTCCTTTTTTTTTTCATCTCCCGAAATTGAGTCCCATATGTTAAGATTTTTGCCCCGGTATAAATCTCCCCTCCCAGAGAAAGGTGTGTTACAGCAAAAGATCGTGTGTGCTTTTTCCTTTGTAAAGGTTGTATCTAAATACTGAAAAAAATCTGGACTAGTTTTTTTTTAATATCCTCCCTTTAAACACGTACATCTCTTGGGTGAGTATGTTTCTGTGGATCAGGATGTAATCTCGTAAAATTTTTCGAAGCCCCAGGAAGATTACGGAGGATGATAGCGGTGAGAATTATGGATATGTGTTTTGCACACACGCGAAATTTTTATATATATATATGTATGTATAATATATATGCATATATTAGTAAATCGGAAAAGCAAAGTTCTTAGATAACCACGATGCTCATGGCTAACAACTCCACCATTTCTTGCACGATTAACCATAATTAAAATACAGAGTTGTGGAACTTTGTGGTTGTGGGAGGAAGGGAAGAGAGAAGTAGAGAGCGAAGGCAAGGATGAAAGGGACACAAGGATATGTACACGAAATTGTGCAAAGAAATAGGGAGACTTTTGAGATGCTAAGGATGGGTAATGCAGTATAAGAGGGAAATCGGTAAAATATAGGATACAGATACAGGGAGGAAGTCAAAGGGTGCGAAAGGAAGAGCATGCAACGAGAAAATACGGAGTGAAAGGGGGACGCTGGGAGACAGAGAGAAAGAGCAAGAGGGTTAGAAAGAAAGGAGAGTGATAAGAAGAGAGAGAGACAGGAAAATCGAGAAGAAGCAGAGTGATATGAAGAGATAGGAAAAGAGAAAGTAAAAAAGAGAAGAAAGGAAGTGATAAGAAAAGAGAGAGGGAAAAGAGAAAGTAAGAAAGAGAATAAAGAAAGTGATAAGAAAAGAGAGAGAGAGAAAAAAGAAGCAAAGTGATAAGAAGAGAGACAGAGAAAAAAGAAGCAGAGTGATAAGGAGAGAGAGGAAAAGAGATCGAAAAAGAATAAGAAGAGGAAGAGAAAAAAGGAAAACAGAGAGAAATAGCTAATTGATAAGAAGAGAGAGAGAGAGAGGAAAAGTGAGACGAAGGAGAGTGATAAGAAGAGAGGAAAAGAGAAATGAAAAAACAGAAGATAGAAAGCGTTACGAAGAGAGAGAGAACGAGAGGGGACAAGATAGAAGTAACAAATTGATAAGAAGAGAGAGCGAAGAAAAAGAGAAACTAAAAAGAGAAGGAGAGTGATAAGAAGAGAGAGAGAGAGGAAAAGAGAAAGTAAAAAAGAGGGAAGAAAGAAACTGAGAAGAAGAGAGAGAGAAATTGAAAGGAAAAAGCGAGAAGAAGGAGAGTGATAAAGAGAGATAGAGAAAGGGAAAAGAGACGAGAAGACGGACATAGATACGAAGAGAGAGAGCGAAAGAGAAAAGAGACGAGAAGATGGAAGGTGGTATGAAGAGAGAGAGAGAGAGAGAGAGAGAGAAGAAGTGGCAAATGAAAATAAGAGAGAGAAAAAATAAAATTTGAGAGAGAAGATATAGTGATATGCAAGGCGAAAGCGAGAGAGAGAGAGATAAGACCACCAACGTGAGCTTCGACGTGATTGCATGCAGAATCTGAGGGTGCAAGCAGAATGCAGAAGCGGCGACGGATGATTTATTGCACTTTGAAAGACAAGGAGAAATAATTATTGGACTAAATTGTTATGAGACAGAAGTGTATACAGAGTTGGACATAGGATCTTAACGTAACCCATTACCAAACTCTACGGCGTAGGAAAATGGTGAACGAATGTATGTATTTGACCCCAAATATTGCATATGGCGAAAATCTCATTTTGATTCTGCCAGAATTGGCCAAGTTATTCTACAGTCTTTGTATCGCAAGTTCAAATATGAGATTTTTTTTAGCATTTATAAAGCCAAGAATGAAATTATATATTCAAATAGAATTGTTTTTGACCATCTCATTTTTATTAGAGGCTTTACAATGGAAGCAAAAGCCAGATGAAGCTTTTTCGGCCCTGAAAATATGTTGAGACTGAATAACTGGGCAAATTTTACATCAACAACAAGTATATTATATAAGGCATGCCTACATATGTATGTACAAACAGTAATATATGTGCATTTGACTGATTTCTGTTATCATTGTTGCACTTCCACGCCCCTAAAAATATTTAGTCAGCGTAATTTGACCATTATGAGCAAAGATGTTGAAGACTCTCGTGGAACTACTCGCAGCTCATAATTAGATACGATTGATTTCGCCGAGCTTGTTAAAAAGAATCTTGTGGAAAATGACGTATACTTCCAATAAAATTTACACACTCGATTAGAATGTAATTAGCATTGAAATCCCTGTAACTTTTGTCACCCTCCATTAATTTTCTTTAACCTCAAGTTCAAGGTTTTTGGCCTGTGCCAAATATTCTCTTTTTGTTTTTTTTTTGCTTCTCATTTATTTCTCTCTCTCTCTCTCTCTCTCATTCCTTTATATTGCCTCTAAATCCCTTCTGAAGTCTTTATCAGCCACTCCTTGAACGTCATTCCTGACGTTTCACCAGCCAAGATCTTACCAGTTTTCTCCTTTAAAAAATTCCTAAAATTCGCACAAAATAAAAATGTTTATTCCGAAGATTAATATGCAACTTCTTTTTTGTAAAACAAAAGTACGCCTTGTCCCATTGGGAGGGAGACAAAAAAAAACATTTGCATGCAAGTACTATATCATCACCTCAATATGTGTACGTTTCCCCTTCTTCTTTTTGGCTTTTATCACACCAAAGAATTTAGGTGAAAAGGCTGACGGAGCGGTGATTTATGAAGGACTCGCCTCATCGTCATCATCATCGCTATCAACATCATCCGCCCATGGATAAAAAGGACCCTTTTGCCAGTATTTGTTGATGTATGCACCCATGACGCAAATGAAGATGACGGGATGAGGGATGGGAGCGGAAATGCTTCCACAGAAAAACATTTCTCTTCAAGAGCCTTTTTTATTTTGTTTATTTTTCTTATTTTTTTTACTCAAAAAAACCATCTTTTTACACAACAGGAGTTCCCCAATAAACTGAAATAATGTCAGGGAATAGGAATTGTTTTTTTAAATGGAGCCTTTCTATTATTTTTACAAGAATTTGGGGGAATAATAACGGGAACAAGTGTGTTGGACCGGATTTGAGGGGAGCGGCACGTGACTGCCCCGGAGCATTACTGGGCATTGTTTAGACTTGGGATAAATGTAATAAACACGGTAAATGTACACTGGCACAATTCTCTGGCCTTGAACATATTTTCAGGGCTTTGTGTGTGTAATATGCATTCTAGTAAAAAAAAAGACCATCAATCCCCATTAGTCAATGCAAATTGGAAAAATTTTGGGGCTGTGATTTATTTGGGATTTTTTTAAAAGAAGCCACAAATCCTGTTGTCGACGGGAAAAATGCAGTTTTTGTGGGTTGTACTTGGGAGTTATGCATTTAAAAAGAATACTGGGAGTAATTTGTATTTAAAAATACTGAGGACGATACTAAGGGGATGAGGAAATGAAGAGGTCAGGAATATTTGACCGGCACTTCTCTTCTGTATACTCAATGGAAAAGAAGTGACATGGCAGGTCTAAATTTCGTTTACTTCAACCAATACTTTAATATTGCACAATGACATAAGAAGCATACATAAAAAAATATTAAAGGACATTTAGAGACAAGAAAGAACACAGATGGGAATAGAATTAGAAATTATTTAAGTGGAGAGATTCTTCAATGCATTCAATAGCAAGACCACCAGATCAGAGGTCGAATACAATGCAGAGGAACGCAGAGAAATAAATAGGGTGGCAGAAGAGAGAAGGGAGAAAAAAGAAGAGAAAGGCATAGAATAGAAAGAGAAAGAAAAAGAAAAAATGCGGTGAGATGCACAGGAAGGGGAAGAAAATGAAGAGAAAAGGAGAGAAAATCCCGAGAAAGAGACAACAAATACAGAGGAGAGCAAATACATGGAGGAATTGAAAGAAAAAAAAAGGAAAGAAAATAAGGAGAAGATAAAATAAAGGAAAATCGAGATAAATTAGAGAAAGCAGAGACCCATAGAAAAAGGGAGAGAAAATATATACAAAATGAAGAAAAATAGATAAAAAGGATGAAAATGTATCAGATGGAACGAAAATAGATAAGCGTTTAGAGAAAATTGATAAAAGGGAAAGAAAATAGAGAAAAGGGAGAAAAAATAGAGAAAAAGGAGAGAAAATAGATTCAAAGAAGGAGAAAGTAGAGAAAAGGGAGAGAAAATTGCTAAAAGCTGAGAGAAAGTAGAGAAAAGGCAGAGAAAGTTACTAAAAGATCAGATAAAATATTTTAAAAGGCCGAGAAAATTGCTAAAAGATAAGATAACATATTTTAGAAGGCAGAGAAAAGTGCTAAAAGCTGAGTGAAAATATTTTAGAAGGCAGAGAAAATTGCTAAAAGCTGAGTGAAAATATTTTAAAAGGGAGATAAAATATTTAAAAAGATGGAGAAAGTGGAAAACAAGGCGAGAAAATCGATAAAAAGGACGAAAAAATTGCGAGTAAACAAACGAATGTAGAGAAAAAGGAAGGGCAAATACAGATTCAGTGAAAGAGAATACAGATAAGGAGAAAGGACGAGAGATAGGGAGAACAGGATAGAAAAATGTAGGAGTACAAATCTGGAGACCGGGTAAGAAAATTAGGGGCAAGAGGAATATATAATGGGAAAGATCAAAGCGAAGACATTGGGATTACTGAAGAGAGGGAGGAAAGTAGAAAAAAAGGAAGAAAGAAGTGGAGTGAAGAAAAGTAAAAGGGTAATAAATGAGAAGAAAAATTCCAGTTGTGAGTGTGTGAGGGAGGGCATGTGCATTTAATTTCCCATAAATAAATAACTATACACGTACACGACAAATTGTAGGGAGTAAATATAGGGAGAGAAGCCTTCTACAATCTTCTGACTGCACCAGAAAAGTCAATAAATCATCCTGATCAGGCCTTACCAAGCTCTAATTTTAGTTTAATGTACTGCCTCACTCACTCGCTTTTTTACTGGGGGGAAGAAATTTCTCTACATCTTATACAGTATATCCTCCGGATTGCTTTTTACTCTTAATTGTGGCTTACCCAGAAATGAGTACATATTTCAAGCACACTGCTCCAGTTTGAAGAATCGGTACTATTCCCAACTATTTAGTGCAGACTACCACAAAAAAATGTCTTCAATCCTCAGCAGCCCCATTGCAGATGGAGCTAAAGAGGCCTAATGCACATGTTTAAACAGGGAGGAATTTAACTGTTTTAATGTTAATATTACATACAAATTACTATCCCGTATGTTTCTATTATCCCCGGCTTTTCCATTCTATATAAATACACCGATCATACATGGAGATAATTTACTTTCAACTCGGATTCTCATGAAGACACTCTAATTTCCAAGATGGACCCGGGTTAATTCAAATCATGGGTTTATTTGTTTAATTGGGAGCGGAAATGCACAAACGGGGAATGTCTTGGGCGTTTTCAGCAATAGTAGGAGAGGTAATTAATTTTAATCCTCCAACAAAGGCGGAAAGGTCAGGTTGGACGGAGCAAACAATATAATTATAGAGAGAAGAGTATTACATGCTTGAAGTACGTGGGAAGATAATTGACATTTCCAATTGATGGCCGAATTATATGGAATGAGATTAGCACATCGGGTGTATCCAACCATAGCGTCAGCAAAATAATTAGTGTCCATTGCCCATATTCACTACCAAAGGATGGGAACAGAGAGAGAAATAGAGAGAGAAATAGCAAATGGAGAGTGGCAAAATAACATCGGAAATAAATAAATAGGAAAAGAGGAAAGGGGGAGAAAGAGGAGAAATAAAAAATGGGAGAAAGAGGAGAAATAAAAAATGGGAGAAAGAAGAGAAATAAAAAATGGGAGAAAGAAGAGAAATAAAAAATGGGAGAAAGGGGAGAAATAAAAAATGGGAGAAAGAGGAGAAATAAAAAATGGGAGAAAGAGGAGAAATAAAAAATGGGAGAAAGAGGAGAAAGAAAAAATGGGAGAAAGAAAAAAAAAGAGGAGAAACAGGAGAATGGGAGAAACAAAGAACGACGGGAGAAAGAGAGCAAAAAGACGGAAAAATGGAGACAGAGAAACGGAGGGTAAAAAAAGAAAGAGAGACAGAAAGGGAGTTTAATACGAAGATTAAACGGAGAAACAGAGAGAAATAGGAAAGGTGAAGGAGAAATTGAAAGAAATCAAGAGGAAAAAGAACAGCGTTAGAGAGGTAATAATAAAGAGTGAAAGAGGGAGTAAAACAGAGGAAAAAGGAGAGATCAAGAGAGGTACAGAGAGAAATAGAGGTGGACAGAGAAGCCAGAGAAATAACACATGGTGTATGCTATACAAGAAGAATACAGGATGAGAAACTTAAAGGGATTGTTAATGAGAAACAAATTCATATATGTCCATAGGTACATATGTACGTATGTATGTACAAGTATACACAAGGTAACATTCATATGTGATAGTTTTCTGGAGGGGAAACGAAATTTGGCCATTGGGAGAAGGAAATAATGCGGAAAAAAACATGATCAAATCAGGAAAAATCCACTGAAAAATCAATGAAATCCTCCAATATTTTCTCTTGCCTGTATCCTGCACTTGTATTTAGACGCTGATTGCCAACATCCTCCGACGTAGTTGATGACAGGCGATAAAAAAAATATTTTTACAAATCTCCAACCCTCTCGTCATGTTCAATTGCCTCGTAGTGATGGAGGCGTGTGAGAGCGTCAAAGATTTAATCATATACCTCATACATTTTTACATGGTTCCGGTCACTTCCTCTCTCTCTTGTCTCTCCATTTTTTCTCTCTTTTTCTCTTTCTCTCTTTTTCTCTTTCTCTCGTTCTCTCTCTCTCTCTCTCTCTCTCTCTCTCTCTCTCTCTGTCCTTCTCTCTTTCTCTCTTTTTCTCGCTTTCTCTCTCTTTCTCTCTTTCCGTCTCTAGCTCTGTTTCTCCCTCTCTGTCTCCGTTTTTCGTCTTCGTTCTCCCTCTCTTCCCCTCAAACCAAATTCTCTCACTGCCTCCTCCACTCCCTCTCTTCGTATTGTCCTGACATGATTTGGTTTGCGTGATTCCAACACCCAAATTTGTAATGTATAAAATGCATTTCCCCCTCCGTGCATGGTAATGTATAATGAGAAGCGTGCACACTTCTGTCCCTGTTTTTTTTGCTGTTGTCATCATGTCAAATAATAATGTGAAAAAAAAGCACATTGTCAGGGTCTATTGACAGCTTGTGGTTATTTTTGTCTGTAGTTTACTTGAAGAACAATAATATCGCATTGTGGATTTGGTCACTCTTGTCTCAGTTGTGTCAAGTCATATAATCGCTTTCCTCCGTACTTGCCCCCATGTTTTTGGCCCTGCCCTTGTTTATTGTTGGAGTTGATGTGGGTCACATTTTACCCCTTCAATTGTCAATGTTGATTTTGACACAGCCATATATGGATGTTAAGAGAATCAGAAAAGTGATGGGAGCGAATATAAAATTGGAACAATCGTGTTCAATTTTTTTAAAAATCAATTTATTTATTGTGTACTTATTTCCATTTACGTATATATGCATGGAAGAATTGCACAGCATTTTAAGTTACCAAAATGCAATTTTCCCAGAATTGTCTTATCATTTTCTAATGTTTAAAATGTAAATAAAGGGCTCATTCATTGTCAAACACTTATGAAAATACGAATATACTCATTTTGTGTCCACGTTTAATTTGTAATTCAAAAAGCATCTATTTCCAATTGATGTTAATTTTCGTTTAAAAAACGAGGAAACATTCAAACATTTTTCGGCATATAAAATACCACATACAAAAACAGTTGTCAAAAATGATTGAAAATGAGCGGGAATCTGTAAAAATTTCAAAATCATTCGATTCAACGGTAATATTGCTGATTTAGCCAGAATATATTAGTTTAAAATATACCGGAATTTGCGTGGGTTTCAATCCATATTTGGAGCCAGTAATTCCAGGTACATGCACATTTCAACTCGACTGTACTACCGAGGTTTTATCACGTAACAAACACCACACCCTGTACAAAATCAACAATCGCTACCACAGGAGAAGAAATGACTTGTCAAGAGAAAACGTTACATGAACACATATGCGTGTACGAAAATTTATTCAGCAATTAATCATAATCATCCTGTAACAAGGAGAAGTCCCATGAAAAGTCTTGTGGTAGCATCAGAGAAAAAAATTTGGGAGCCACCCCAACCACAATTATAACATTTATGATTATTCACATAAAATGAAAAAAAAAATGTTTTATACTCCCACAGACAGATACTACAGTATAAAAGGCAATAAATAAATAGATGGCCATTTATCATTTCAATGTGCATAAGCAAGCCCCGTATATATTTATAAGTGCCACCTTCGTTATTAGGAACATGGCACCGGCCCAACGACATTGGGCTTGCTGAAATTTCTTGAGGAGGTTAAAATATTTTTTATGGGCGTTATCTCATTATTGAGAAGAGTAAATTTACATTAAGGGGAAATAAAAGTTCCCACTATGTTTATTTTCCTCTTAAATAATTTTTATATCAAGTTGTTTACATTTCTTAACCTCATATTTCCCTTTTTTTTTGCTACAATCAAAAATGAAGCTGTCATTTTATCCCTTCTGGGATCCGTCTGTATTTCCTTTAAATTCAGGTAAAAATGCACCTTTTTCCCCTTTATTATTATCATTGTTACAAGCACCACCATAAAAAGGCTGAATAATCTGGAAAGACTACTTATTACGGCCAGAACTGTTATATGTATTACGGAAAAGTGATTTGAAATTTGAGTGACATTTGAGGCTTATTACGACCTAGGTGCAGGTCGTCAATGTCTCTCTAATTAAAAGCTGATTCCACGCCTGCCTTCACTGTACGTGAACTACCTCCATAGTTAGTCAAACTCATTTGCGTTATAATAAATAATAAGGGAAAGGATGTAGCTAACATACGGGCATAGGAAATGGTGGAGGCGGCGTTTCTAGGATCCTTTGAAGCATTATCATTATTGCCAGCCCTCATTCAGCTGACATGATCAAGCAGTAAGTGACACGTTTTTGACACGTCAAACCCCCAAAAAGTCATTCTAACGTACATGTTCTCTATTTTCCCTCCTTGAATTTCCAAAAAAAGACATTTCTTCTTTTCCTTCGACACTAAAATGGAGGGATAAAGCATGACAGGTATTAAAAAGAAGCCAGAATAAAAGCACAAATGTAGGGGGATGTTTCCATGGGAATACATGGGAAAGAAGGAAACTCTGGGGGATGGAGATATGTACTTTGAAGTGATCACGCCAAGTATGTACAGATTAAGAACAAAGTGAGAGTCTCGAGAAAAAGGAGGGAAGGGGCACGGGGAAAGGCAAGGGAGAAGGAAAATAGGAAAGTGAAAATAACGAAAAAATATACGAAGCATTAAAGCCAGAAAAAAACGAGCAGAACGAGAGAAACATGAAGGGAGAAAGGAGGAAAATAAAAACGAGGAGAGGAGAAAATAGAGATGCAGGAACAAAATGGAAAAAAGGGAAGAAAAAAAACAAGAGAAAATAGGAAGAGATACAAATTAAGAAAAAGTAAAACATACAAGACATAGTAAAGGGAAGAGAAAGGTAAATAGTAGTAGCGGAAGGGAAAAGGGTTGAATTTGGAGCGGAGAAAAGGGGGAGAAAGGAAACAAATAGAGAATAGGGAGACAAGAGAACGGAGAAAAGGGAAACAAAGTAAAGGAGAAATATTGAGAAAAGAGAAACAAAGTAAAGGAGAAATATTGAGAAAAGAGAAACAAAGTA
>JAQGBT010004022.1:0-17758 GCA_034698585.1 Disparrhopalites patrizii | reverse complement strand
CAAAGAGACAGAGAGAGAGAGAAAGAGAGAGAGAGGAGAGAGAAAAGTCAAAGAGACAGAGAGAGAGAGAGAAAGAGAGAGGAAAAAGAGATAAGAAAAAAGTTAGATGTAATTCCTGTAATATGTAATTACGAACAATTTGAAGAGAGAAAATGATTGCTTGTACAATGTATTACTTGGGAACACAAAATAAGGTAATATAATACAACAATTAAGACCGCGAATACCACCATTGATGTGCTTTTTTTTTGGTGGAGATTGCACAACATCCACCATTACTGCCCTATACGATTCTGACCGAATCTAATGCGTCTACTCGCTTATATACGATTTACTACAAGTATTATTCTAATTAAACCAGTTCTTTTCATTACTTCCATCAGACTTTATAATCCTTCCCCTTTGACATCACCCTTTTTTTTTCGTCTTAATAAATCTGTGCTTCGACACGCAATGACCATTTCTTTTGCGGTTTCTTCGTATGCCCACTAACTTTTTAATGGGGGAGAACAAGGAGGGAAGGTATTCAGGGGTAGTCTTGGGTTGAGCGGTCCCATTCCTTATAGGAATTTTTGAGCTGATTATTGATGGTCATCAAAAAAATATTTTTTTTTGTGGCATCCAGCAGCGAAATTTTCTCCCCTTTCCACCTCCTGATGATTTTATAATGTTGGACCACGGATGGAGTTTTATGCAATCGAGATTAGCTATGTGTAAATAAAGGTGTGTATATGCATATTCAGGTGTATTTAATACTAATTGAATGTGTATGAGCGTCAAGAGTAGTGAAGGAGGTAGGATTTATCACGCGTCGCGTAGGTTGGGAGATTAAACAGTGGAAAAAGTAGTGGATTGATCCCAAAAAAAAAATTGTTGGCCACAAAGAATCTTTTTTTTTTAGTTACACCTAGATAATCTCAAGCTGTGTAGGGAACAATAATATTATTATTACATGAAAAAAATAAAGTCTTGTTACTTGCACTGATCATGTGGTAAGGATGAGGACAAAGAAAACATTTTGTTCAGAGTTTGCAGTACTGTTGTATACAGAACAGTTAAGGAAATATTCCCAAAGCCCTTTCACATTGTTCGAGTGCATGGGAACCCTAGCCTTTTGTAAAAAGTAAAAATAATAACACCAAAAATGTCCTGGTGTATTGTTTGAGATTTTCCTTTTTTTTTGTACTAAATTGAAAGCAACCCTAATGCTCCTAGCAGATTTTTGTCACAAAACATTTTCTTCCCATTCTTCCCAGATGATTTGTACAAAATAAAAATAACAGAATATGGTATGGATATTCCCTTTAGGGCTATTTTTGGGTATGGGAATCATCTTGCTACAAATGTTCCTTCCGCAAACAGACACAATATTGATATTTTGTTCTGGTTTGAGGGCTCCCATTATTATTTTGGCATGGCTGTAATCATATACACTCCATTGCTGGGGAAATACTCTCATTTTTTATAGGTGACTTCCCTTCCTTTTTTTGGTTATTGTCGTTGCCCAAGAATAATAAAGGTTTGGAGAGAAACCAAAATAACAACAAGGGAATCCCTTGTAAGGATTTTTTTTTTGGAAACTTTCCCAGGTTCATGCCAAAGGGATGGTTAACATTTTAGAGGTTGTCTCCCTGTCAGTCGTCAAGAAAGATTAAATCCAGGCTTTATGGAGTGAGTGAAAGGAAAAACATCCGGTGTGTTTCACTAAGAGCAATAATAATAATCATGTTACGACGACAAGGGACTCCCATATTGCAAATAATATTCTTGTATTCTGGACAAATGAGCTTTTTGTATATATGTATTTGCGCATGTATTTCCATGTGTTTTGTCACAGTCAAAGAAATTGGTAGAAACAACAAATTGCATGTGCAAAGTCTATTCCCGGGTTGCTGACTTCCATGCTAAAAGCGAGGGTGGGGGAATGTCTAAGCAAACAAACGGAACTGAGAGAGTGTGACGCCACTGACTTGAAAGAGACCGTCGGGGTCAAAAGCACAAAGTTTTATAAATAAACGTAGACAATCTTAGTCGGCTAGAGCATCTCAAAAGGATATTATATTTTGTCAATCATTTGGGCGAGGGAAATGTTGATGAAATATAGCATTAATAGAATAAACAAAATAAAAACAAACGCTGATAAAGACAACGCCAAGCGACTGTGGGTAAAGCCAAGCTTTGCTAAATAACGCTAAGCAAAAGTTATAAACGGCGTTGAAATAAGTCCGACATTTATGAATGAGTAAAAGTGGATTGTAAGTGACAATATTCCCACGGAGTAAAAAGGAGCATGCGGTTACTCTCCAGCACCTTTCCTGGAGTGTGGGAGAGGGCCATAAAAGGGCTGGAGAAGGAGAAGGAGGATCTCAACGGCGGAGGAAGGAGAAGGAGGAACAGTTCCAAATTCATAGTCAGGTTGAAAGACCTTGATAGGTGGACTTTGTATTTGCAAAAAGGGAGACGAGAGAGAGAGAGAAATTAAAGGGGGAAAGAGAGAAATAGGAGAGAAAAAGCTCTCCCATTACTTTTATTGGGACCTTGCATGTTTCCCAGTCATTTTCGGAGGAGGAAAAATTCAAATTCCCTCCATTCATGGACAATGGACGTTCCATTTTTTGAGGAGGTCCACATATTTACATATGTGTACTTTATACATGTGCTATTAGGGAGGAGGCTCTTTTCCCTTTTTGTTCATGTATTTTAACTATACCTTTGCATATGCCTATGTAACATACATAGGTCATGCACCCGTACGCCTTTGTCCATCATGGATGTGGTACACTGGCTAAAACGCCTTTTCCTTCTATACTAACAGCATTTAAGAAACCTTTTCCCCCAGTTTTTTTCCCCCTACAAAATACCTATTACACATGTGACTTTCTGTCATGTAGATATCACATTAGTTTTTGTTTCACTTGTGCGTGGAGAAGAACAACTCCAAAGTCTTCCCTCCGTAGAAAATGTGTTCCTACATGCTAAAAAGACTTTTCTTTTACTATACACATTAGTGGAACGATGGAATCTGGGTTAGGAAACAAAAAAAAAGCATGTCTTGTATGAAATGAAATACATGGGAAATAATTTAGGGGGGAAGTGGAAGAAAACTTGCATTTTATTCTCCTTTTCTTTATCCTCTTCAGTTTACTAGAAACTTCATCAATCCTCCCCAATCTTGAGTGGGGAAGAAGGAAATTCATGGGTAAAAAGATGCAACTTTCAGAGGAGAATCTCCTCCAACAATTCCTTTGTAGTGGATACTATTGCATGGTTTACTTTTTTTTATCCACCTTGCACGCATCCACAGATATTTCCAGTTTTTTTTATATAAATCACAATAGTGCAAAGGTACGTAACCTGCGAGTCATTAGCAAGTTATTTTTTTTTTCTTCAACAATAGTTTGCTGTTATTATTGGTAAAAGAGAGGATAGAATGCAATCTAGTTAATGTTTTTAAATAGTTGCTTCCATCCACAAAAGAACCCCAAGACATCATCAATACAATTTCAAATGTTAATCATGATAATTATGATGAGGAGAATTCAAGAGCATTTTCTCTATTCGTGTGGATGTGGACTGCATTTTTAATTGAGTTGTAATGGCATCAAGTTTGCCAGGGGAAATCAAAGGGGGATGTGAAGAGGGACAAAGCGGGGGGTTTAGAAGGAGGCCAACATAGATAAAGAGGATGTGTCATAGAACAAGGGAAAGGGAGAAAAAGTAGAGAGAGAAATAGAGACATGGCGAGAGGAGGAAATAGAAGTGAAAAGCGGAAAACAAAGAGAGAGAAAAAAAGGGAAAATATGGAGAGGAAGAGGAAAAACGGAGTCAGAAAAGGAAAAAATGGAGAGAGAAGGGGAAAGAGCCAGAGAAAGGGGACAATAGAGAGAAAGGTTAAAAAAGAAAAAGGAAAAATAGAGAATGAAAAAGAAAAAGGATAAAAATAGAGAATGAAAAAGAAAAAGGATAAAAATAGAGAAAGAGAAAGAAAAAGAAAAAGGAAAAAGAGAGAAAGGATAAAAATAGAAAAAAATAAAGAAAAAGGAAAAAGAGAGAAAGGAGAAAAAAAGAAAAAAAAGGGACAAATAGAGAGAGAAAACGGAAAACAAAAAAATGGATAAATAGAAATATAGAAATATAAACAGGTAAAACTGGTAGATAAAAACGAAAAAAGAGAGAGAAAAAGGGAAAATAGAGAGAAAAGCAAAAACAGAGAGATAAACGAGAAAAACAGAGAGCTAAAACGCAGGAAAGTAGAAAAAGAATGGAAAGAGAGAGAGTGCGAAGGAGGACACGGAAAAAGAAAACAGAGGAAAAAGAAAAGGAGAAGAGAAAAGTAGGAGAAAGAGAAAAAAAACCGAAAAGTAATGAGAATAAAAGATAAGGACTGACAGAACGAGAGAGAGAAAAAGTCACATAAGTGCATTCTTCATCTCGCCTCAGCCATCCTCCCTTGCTGAATGTCTTGTCAATGTAATCGTTACAATACAACTAATTGTCCCATTATAATGACAATTACAATAAACTTGGTTTGAAACTAATACTTCACACCTCGTCCCTCTCTCTCTCTCTCTCTCTCTCTCTCTCTCTCTCTCACCATTAATGGGTCCATATGATTCTTGAATGAGGTAGAAAAAATTGTGTATGGGTAAATAAGCCGTCAAATAAGTGATATTTGTTCTTTTCTCCAAGTGTTTCCACCTTTCATTGTGCCCATGCTAATGCACGTGTCGTGTAAACACTACAAGTGGAGAGTGGAATACTAATGTCCGTTTAAAAAATGCTCTTGTGAGCACTTCACATCGCTGCCTGCAGGCTGCAAGTTTCTGCATTTAATTGCATGAGGTGGAGGAATTCGACCTTTAAAAATATTTGACTTTCATTTCAATGCCACTATTAATTCCCCTTCCCATAGGCGCACACACAATCACTATAATAAATATTTTTTTAAATACTAAAAAAAACAATGTCGGTAATACCCGGAAGATTTTTCAGTGGAAATATCCGAAAATAACTGGCTTTGAGAATGGTTACAAAGCATTTCATGGACCCTGGTAGGAGTTAAGCATTTTCAGGACCAAGATCAAAGATGGTTTATAAAAGTTTTTTTCGTATCAATGTCCTCCCACCAGAATAGTAAAGAGATTGTGGATCAATGCTAAAAAGGGTTATTTACATGCCCCACACCCATACTCTTTACTATTGCCGTTAAATGATTCAGTGTGCGTCCGCTTTCTCAGGGTGTCTGTGCCTACATGGAGATAAACGTCCATGTAAACAGCCATGTATTGTACCCTGTAAAACCAATGGATTGAAAAGGCCCCAAATAAAAAGAGATTTATTCATTCAAAGTGAAAATCATTAAAATATTTAATAAAGTCGTTTTGCACCACTTATACAAATGTAAACAGTATATTATTCCCATGTAATTGACTTGTCTAAACAAGTCCTAGATAGATAGTATTCCAACCTCTAAAATGCTCATCCTATTCCGTAGTAAAAGTAAATATAAACGTGTTTCTCTTTCTCTCTCTCTCTCTCTCTCTCAATCATAAATATGCATTTGATAAAGGCCAGGAGCTCCCTGGTTTTATTTCCGGCTCTTCCCCAAAACTTCCTCTGTATAAAATAGATTCTGACACAGCATTACATTCCAGCACTAAATATTCCGCTCACATCTTTCTCTGAATAGAATACTACAGTTGATTTGCGAGCTACGTTACAGAGTCTATTGTGGGGATGGAATTTGTTTTTGATTATGCCACCATTATGATATTTGGACGTTGAAGAGCTCGCAAAATCTTGTTCTGGGACTGAGAAGGAGTTTAAAAAAAAAAAAGAATTTATTGAGTTGGGAGCACCTTCTGTCTACTTTTAAAGACTCTCATATGCACTGGTACCAACTATTTACCAGAATAATTAGTGAACCGTGGTTTGCATCTCGTTTTTTCCTTATTCAAAAGTCCTAAACACACTAGCTCACTCAAAGTGTCAAGGATCTTCGTCCCAAAAAAAGAAATATGCTAATCCACTGTACTTATACAGATTTTCATTTAGGGTTGGTGAAAGCAAAAAAAAAATGACTGTAGTAACCATTTGATTTTCAGGAGGGTACTTTTATTTTAGCAAGTTGCAAGCTTGTTGACTCCCAAATCATGAAATCATGGTCAACTTTCCCAGAATATATCATTACCAGTTCATCCTTTGATCTTCCCCTCTGACACTACAAGTCAAAGACATTGACCAAGGAATTGACCAGGGAAATTATTTGTAGAAATAAAAAAAATGGAAACATTTTTGGGTGTTAATGTGTATTGAATTACAGTAATAAAAGTATTTATGTACAGGCCATCATGAGTTGGGATACGCCTCAAAGACCAATAATGCCAATATTATCCTGTAGACCAGAACCCCGCGGAGTACATTGCAATTTAGTGGCGATGACCATTCTTTTTTTTTTATACTAAACTTTTTCACCCCCTTGTGATTAAAATATCCTAAATTTGGCGATGGAGAAGGAACGCCTCAGTCAAGGTGTAGAATTTCCATCTTATAATCTTCCAAGTGCCTACACTCTGTAGAGACTCCCCATGAAAAGAAGTGACTTCCTGGCTTTCAAAAAAAAAGGCCCTTGTCGTATGTAATTGTAGCCGGAGCCAGGAGATATTTTATGTGATTTTTCTTTTAGGGTATACTGTCAAGAAATAATAACACAAACTTGTCCCACAAGCTTTCTCTGATTTCGGTGCTTGAGGTGAACGACTGGTCTGTCCTTTGTCCATACTTGTATACACACATAAATACTTGTAGTAGTAGCAGTATAGTCCCGTGTGGACACCGCATTATTTCATTTTAGCACCCCCAACATTAGATGTAGCTGATTTCTAAATATATCCAAATTTTGGTCATATCACATTTTCGAACTACAAAATGTTACTGGTTTATACTGTGCTTTATACTGGCAAGCATATGGCAGGGAGTTTGAGGTATTTGAACTGGAGCTATAAAAATCAACGATTTTCTGTCCAGACGTGGGTGCTAGTCGTTGGCAAAGACACGATAGGCAGACACTACTACTTACATAATGGGAGAGGCAGTCGAAACACGTCGAGGGATCATGTGAAATGGGTGTAAGAGACAGCGATTAAACCATAAATAGAGAGGGACAGAGAGGAAAGTGAGAGAGAGAAAGAGAGGGAAGTGAGCGAGAGAGAAAGAGAGGGAAGTGAGCGAGAGAGAAAGAGAGGAAAAGGGAGAGAGAAAGTGAGGAAAGTGAAAGAAAGGGAAGTGAGAGAGAAAAAGAGGGGGAAAGGGAGAGAGAAAGAGAGGAAAGTGAGATACAGAGAGAAAGCAAAATATAGAGAAAAATCATGATCAGAAAAAACAAGAGTAGAAACACAGAGAAACACAACAAGAGTAGAAAAAATTGAGAAAAAAATTGAGAGTAAAAATTAGAAGGCAAAGCGAGAAGAGAAAAAATTGAAAAAGGGAGACATAAAAATAGGAAAAGAACAAAATGTATAGATACCTTGATATTGTGAGGATTTTAATGATTGTATAGAAACTCCCAAATAGGAATTTAAGTAGGTGGTATGACGCCGTGATTGTTACAATTTTGCACCAAGCAATGGATCTATTAAATGGTGCTGTAATCATTTGACTCCCTCGTGTCGTAGTCCCATTGTTTTCCTCTATATAAAAAACCCACTAATAGTCCTTTTGGTCCAAGGTGTGTATGTGTCTAATGAGAGTTTTAGACGCTAATAACACCCGATAGTGCTCCTAAGCTACCGAAGTCGGGGGATATAATATGTACAATCATTCAATCATACACCAGGGTCAGTCACATCTACGTGGTTGAGGTCAGTATTCCTCTGAGAATGACCCACACATGTATGTAGGTGTCCATCGCACACACATACGTATACATATATACATGTGTATCATAAAGTTATCCTTTTTACGTGGGAACCGCGAATCCGCAGTAAAAGTATATGGTGAGGGTAATTAATGAATGATTTTTACAGCCCCGTAAACTTTTGTGCTTTTTCATCACATAAGGTGCATATGAATGACATTAAAAGGAAAAAGCCGGATGTCTTTCACCCTTTTCTCTCCTTTTACTATTATAGTAGTACAAGAATTACAGTGACATTGTTAGCCCCTTCAATGCCATAGAATCGTTGGTGAGGGTTCTTGGTGGACAAGATTTCTCTCATTCAACCTTCCAAAATATGTGCCAACGGTAGTTACCAGAACTTTTTGGAGTCTTTAGTTGTAATAATGGTATAAGCCTAAAAGGATTTTTTTTATCTCACTAAAAACCATTGCAGCTATTGCATGACGTACTGTATTTAAGAGAGAAAAAAACATCTTTTCACCGCAAAAGTGAGGACGCATTTTTGTCTAGAAAAAACAGGTAGTTCCCCATGGCCGGATAATGAAGGGTTGAGTACCAAAATATTTGTAGTATGGAATTTTCTGGTTGTTCATGGGAACAAATGGTGCCGAAGTTTAGAAAAAAAAGTTTTCTTTGAAGGAATCTCACAAAATCTGTGAGTCTTGTACTATTGACGTTTTTCCCTTTCACCGCAATAACCAAAGCAATGTCATGTAATCGTAATTACTTTGTATGTACAGTTGTGGTATATAACATATTAATATTATTTATACACTACCTCGCATTTATGGGTAGTACATATAGTAAGAAACATATGCTCTAATTCTATTCCAACGAATCCATTAGAAGTTTTATGGTGGATTCACACCCACGTTGAAAAGGATTCAATGTCTTCTGGGTGGTTATTTTGAGGGGAGGGGGAAATTTCCCGTTGTAATGATCGTCATATTATTTAATCTTCTATTGAGGTAAACATATATACATATCTTCACCTAACATATCCCTTTTGTTAGGATCAACCCTGACTTTGCTCAGATAGACGCTTGTTCCTTCCTTGTATGAAGAAAAAACATTTGGAAACAAGAATTACATATAAAACATAATACCTGCGCAATTTTAATCTTTTCATCGTGCCTTTGCTTGATTCGCAAGTCACTCTCCGTATTTTATGACATACAACAATAAACAAAAATTAAAGTAGTAACAATTAGCATTTATTCATGGAGTCTTCAAAATGAGAGTCATTCCTACATGCTCCGTCATGTTTAAAGCCATTTATTCGGACGAGACTAATTTGTTTGTTACTAATTTCGGCTTTCATTAATGTGTGGGCTAGATGTTACAGTTATTATTATGTATGCTAAAATTAACGTAACTTCTGAATGATCCGAATGATCCAGGATAATGACACCCCTTTTTGCCTTCGTGGGTGTCGCCGATATCCTTATATTTTGTAATGTACACCAAAAATTAAGATTAAAAAGGTCAAACAATCTCGGACGCCATGTAATTTTGTTGTACTTGTAATTTTTTAATCATCCTGAAAAAGTAGCATGGTGTCCATACGTATAGCATGAGGAATTTCTTGACCAAAAAGTCTCGGATATAGTATAGCATATGTACATATACCGGATGTGGTAGAATGTATTATATATTTTCATGCATACGTTAATTGGTGCACTGTGGAAGGAAAATCCTGTGTATATTGTTGAGATATTCTCCCAAAAGATGTAATTAATGAGTTAAAATTAATATATTGTAATTTATTCTTGTAACTCACACAGCTGTTGGAGCAGGAGAAGTACCAGATGAAGCGCAGATATGAAGCTGCAATATCGGACTATGATATTCGGGTGGCGGAGCTTCAGGCGGACATCAATGAGCTGAAACAGTCTCTAGAAGATCAGCAAAAGCTGATGAAACAGTCGGACCGGGAAAAGACGATGCTGATCACTGAATTGACGGAGCAAAATCAGCGCTTGACCACTCAGTTGAAGGAAGCGTCCAAGAAGGAGGAATTACTTACATCCCAACTTCAAACCCTCCGGGATCAGTTTTCCATGAGGAAGGTGGTCATGTCTGATCATGTCAGTCACTTGGAGAATCTCCGCGAAGAGGTAATTTTCTTCAATAATAAAAAAAAAATATTTTAAAAGCAAAACTATGTATCTAAAATTTCAAAAAAAAAAGTTTTGCAAATATGTTCATACTTCTGGAATGATATTTTTACATCATTTGTAATAATGCTGAACTCTGAACTTTGTGCAGATATCGATAATCACGGAGAAGAAGATGGAGCTGGAGAGAAAAATCGAGATGATTTTGGCGGAAAAGGAGGATCTCTCCTGTCATTTGGATGACTCCTCCGACAGAATCATTTTGCTGGAAAGACAAAATCGTGAGCAGGAAATGCAAATATTGAACAGCCGACATGAAATGGATGAGCTGAAACTTTCTAATCAGTCTTTGTCAGCCAGGTAATGGGGATAAATACAGATATTGAACTCTTCATTTAATCCATAATTCTAATAAAATAATAAGAAGAATTGATATGATGTCTCTTATTTCAAGGAATATTTGTTGGTTTGTTTGATTTGTACAAACTGTATTTGGGAATCAATTTTCTTTAACTTTCTGTACCCATAAAAATGAGTTATCCAGCACCCTTAACCCTTTGACTCCATATTTAGATATATTATAAAAGTAACCAGCAAATTACAGCCGTGGAATTAGTCTCATTTCTATATAAGTAATTACATTTTCTGATTTCTCAGACTTGAGCTGCTAAATCGCTCTGCTGCCGTGAATCGATCCCTCTTGAATGAACTGGAATTGTCTGCGGACTTTCGAACGACCTCTGGGCTGTCGGCTGCCTCGTCCGGGATCGGCGGCGAGGAGGATGAAATCGAATGTGATGAAGCCTTGTCCACCAATCCAGCTCATATGAAAGAGGTACCCAATTAAAAAAAAAAGAGTCAAAGATGGCTTAATTAATACGAGATTAATTTTGATAATATTCTTTTTCACATTATATTAATCCCCAAGAGGCATCATGTGTACCCATTTCCATGTATATTTTGTCTATCTCAATTTTATCGCTAATGAAAGCAATGGCTAATTTTAGAAATATGTTCAATCACAGCTCAAGGAAGAAGTGTGGCTCGCTTATTGCACCATTCTTGCCATGTGTCAGCAATTGAAGGCTCTCAAGTCCAAGTCGAATGAAGATACATCTAGCAGTAGCATGGAGACCTCTCTAAATGATTCCTGTGTATTGGTGAAGGTAAAATAAATTTATACATCAATCATTCAATGAGTCAGTGGCACAATCATTGTTTCTTTTCTTTTTTTAAAAAAAAGAAAGAAAAGAATATACGTTGTTTACATGAAGATTTACGATTTCCTCAATTATTTTTTGTTGTTGAAAAATATGATTGTGTATACCTTAACTAATCATGTCAATTCTGTGTTAATTTACGGCAGCCCGGACTCTTGAATACAACTTTAGAGGAGCTGAAAACCCTACTTCGAGACCTGTCCACGATTGAGGGTGCGGAGAACGTGACGATCAAATCTCAGATCGAATTAGAGATGCGACTTCATTCTGCTGAAGAGGCACTTGATAAGACGGAAAGGATTTTGTCCGACAAAAATGAGGAAAACAAGCGTCTCAAGGAGCAGATAAATCAACTCACTAGTACGCTTTTTTTTTTTTTTTGTTGTCCGCCTTTTTTCAATACTGAAAACATCCATCTAATTTTAATTATTTGGGTCATGTATAATTACATATGTATTTACAGTTTTCGTTGCCAACCCTTTTTTTTTGTTGAAAAACCCTTTTTTTTTAATAAAGATTAAGACTGATAACCCTTTACTGCGTTGTATGGGATTAAAAAAAAAAAACGGAAATTCACCTGGGCTAATTCAAAAATAAAAACTCACACGTAATTATTTTCATGTTAAAGGTCAATTAACAATCCGGGCAGCGGAATTAGCAGCGGTGACGGAGGAGAGGGACAATGTGAGGAGAGATATGAGTGAGTCCCACCTGGCCAAGGATGAAATTGTGAAAAGAGCTTGGGAACTTCGGGATCAGGCGGTGCAGAGGAAGAACAAGGCTGAATTGGAAGTTGCCCGCACCCGCATCGACATGATGCAGGTCAACAGTCAGCTCATGGAAGCTGTTCAACAAAAAATTGTACTGAGTCAACAATTGGAGCAGTGGCAGGTTGGTGAACTCTTTATTTGGTTATTATTGTGTCCAAAAATTAATATCAATTTTATCCGCAATTTTGTATGCCTACCCAGAAGATTTATCCAGTCACGACATTTCTTGGAGAGAGAGAGAGATAAAGAGAAAGAGAAAAACGTTTTCGCAGCATTTGATAATTAAATAATGATTTTAATTAGTACTAATAACATTCCTATTCTGTCACACAGGTGGACATGCAGCAATTGCTGGATGAGCAAATGAGGAGCAAATTATCGAATCAGGAGACACGGGATCCCATGCCTGTTTTGACTGAGAATTCCCCTGCCACGTCACAGTTTGAAAGGAAACGAAACAAACTTTTTGCAATATTTCGGAACTTCAATAGTTGATTAGCTTTAAGCACGCACACCATTTACTAAGGGCAAAAAAAAAAGAAGATAATATACCAAAACTTATTTAGGGGGAAAGCTTTTTTTCCACATTACTACCATTTTTTGTTTGTTTGTTTGTTTTTGTCCTCGCCACGTGTATTTTTGGCTTGACCGAAGTCTGTTTAAACATCAAGGTTCCATTCAAAGACATTCCACATTGCGGAAAAAAATGAAGACGTGAATCATTTTTGTAGACAAAATGATATTGAATTCCAGTTTTTTTGTATAGAAAGTATTCTATATATTACTTTTTTTTTTCAAATGGAATGGACAGGAGTGAGAATGATAATGATGTCAAAGATGTGTTACACTATCATCTCTATTGCGAGTGAATGTTTTTTTTTCGGCTGTTAAATTATATTTGTACATGGAGAGTACATGTTAATGTCGCTGATTCCCAATTATTACCGTTTACAATATTATTCTTTTTAAGAAAAAAAATACAATGTATTTAATCTTTGAAAGCACAAAGCTTTATTTAAGGTGGACTGACTTAAGTGGTAAAAAAAAAGGAAGACGTTGATTCCGTTTTTTTTTTCTCGTTCACATATGCTTTATATATGCAGAACTTTTTAATTCGCCAAATACCATGTGATTTGGCATCGTGATGAATTTTTGTACATATTTCATGTAAATCATAATTGTTAAAGAAAACTATATTATATTGTATGTTCTACACTTAATACTATACACATATAGATTAGAATTAATCACATTACAGGAACAGAAACATACGTAATTATTAATTATTATCGATACGAGCCTGCGTCCTTCCTACATTATACGAGACAAAATAAGAATCGATGTAATTATTATTACTTGTTACTGAGCAAAGTATTACGTGACTGAAGAGCGTGGACGCTTATACACTGTAAATATAATATGGTATACATTTATAACTGTTAGAAAAACACATAATTATTTCCAAAATATATAGAGTTCTTGTTATTTTCTCCCGAAAAAAAAAACTGTTACAGAAAATTTTTATGGCACATGATCCTGCCTTTTATTCCAGTTTCAGCTAATTCTTGTTGAGTAGTTTGACGATTACATAATTTCAAAAAAAAAAGGGACAAATATTGAGCAAATATGTACATATACGTAACTTTCTAATATAATGTTAATACAAGAACTGTTGTATTCATGATATACGCCATCCTATGTGAAACCTCATATAAATACATTTAAAAATAATTAGTTCCATATATGCAGCTTGTTTAGTAATTATATAGAGTAATTAATAAAAATGTTTTTAGATTATAAGATGTGTTAGTTGAAGTCGTTGAAGGAAAAGGTGAGGTTTCGATGTGCAAGTTCTTTTTTAGTTTGCATTTTCCATGGTCAAAATATGGGCGGAAGTGTTCGGAGAAGTTTGGAACCCGGAAGTTCTGGAGAGTACGAAATGTCCTGGAAAGCCTGGAACGTGTGCAGGATAGAATGGTGTGTGCTCATGTAATTTTTCCCTATTATTGTGATTTTAATTAGGCGGGTTCAAATCCAAAAATAAAGGCCCTCGATTAGTTATTACCAAATCCTTGTCTTTCTTTCTCTACTGTGGTCATTTTGTTAGTGATTAACATTTCAAGCATGGTAAAAAATTACTTTTTTCTCTAAAAAATTATAATACCATATATAAATGGGTACAAAGAAAAAACATTTTCTCACAGCTTCTTTAAAAAAAATGCAATCTTAACAAATTGTGATAATTCACCTTTCGTCCAATCGACGCTGTGTAGCTTTTGTTGATTTTTTTTTTTGAGGGAAAATACATTGAAATAATTAACTTCCCGGTTAGTTAATTTTTTGGGGGACATTACCAGAGCCCTTGGCAGTGATTTTAATGACGCTGAATGTGAATGGTCTTCTGATTATGACCACAAACATACCTAATAAAACTCTTTGTGGTTGTAATAGTAATAGCATTGTGTAAGTTAGAATGGATTCAATGGTCGACAAATGCGCCTCCGAATTTTTTCTTCAAAAATCCATAGAATTATCTACATAGTCGTGGTAAGATGAGACAAAAATATTGTGGTGTCTGTTATTGGTAATAATTCATCATTAACTAAATGTAGAAAGAAGCTGTAGGAAATTATTAGCAAAGGAGAAAAGGCGTTTTTCAAAGAAAGAATTGTGTTTATTGTACGTATGGCTTTGTAGGAATTATAGTAGTTTGTACGATATGAACCTAAATGGTATTAAAAATAAATTATGTATCATAAATTAAATATCATGTCCTACAGGAAATATTAAATGTTACTGCAATAATTTATCTAAGGCCCTACGTACTATTAATAATCCATGTGTCAGTATTTACTTGTATTGACTCCTAAAAAATTCTTTAAAAAAATAAATAATCTTTAAATATTTTGGGCAGCTTGTGAACACACGTACTTACGTAAGTAATATACGGGCATTATTATTATTTTCGGGGCTGAAACTTTTATTGTGACATTATTGCTGCTTGCAAAAAATGGGTGTTTTTTTTCTCGAAATCATACACCATATGTTATATTTTAAAGATTATTATTTTTCTATTATTAAAAACGAGTATGTATTTAAATGATTTCTCCCCAAGCGTTATCTTCGTGTTTGCAAATTTTATTTAAAAATATATATATGAAAGCGTAAGTACGGCAATATTTGTGAGCCATGCGTGAGGTGTTTAATTCTATTTATCTTCTAGTAAATACCCGAGTTTTCGTATCGAAATGCGAGTAAAGAAGGTCTTAATAAGGGATGTGTGTCAAGAAAATGGTTATAAATTGTGTTAATCTTTTAAAATCAATAATTAATGATATGTATGTTTTATTATCTGTATAATATAACCATCACCGCCGAAGCTGGGTTTTTTGTAGAATTTAAAAAAAAGAAAACGGATTCTCACACAATATGCGGTGCAATCAAGATGGAAATAATTTACAGGATTTAAGTATGAATGTTGGACGAAGTATTTTTCAAACTGTGTTTATATCATGTACATAAACAAAATAAGAATTATGAATTAATATAGAGCGCAAAAACTTGTGTAAAACTGGACCTGACCAAAGCCGGAATAAAAATGTGTTTAAAAAAAAATTGTATCCCCGTATAAACTTTTTGAATGATTTCAATTTTACCTTCATAATTTTTGCATCTTTAATATCGTTCTTCCATTCATTAATTAAAATTCAGGCATCAGGCTCAATGTAGTACTAAATTACTAAACCATGTACGGTGGTCCATACTAAATTTCTCGATATGATATACATACATAAATATATATGCATATATCATTTCAATGTCACACTCCACTTCAAAGGTCAAACAGGGTCAGGGCGCTAGACTTGCGGTTATAGAAGTTCATTCTTGCTTATAAAGGCCTAATATTGCACCCAAATCATGGAGAAAAAGTTTAGCCCAATCCAAATTGAGCAAAATTACCTTCTTCCCTTCAACCAATGAATGCTCGTGGGTCCTCAATGCAGGTCAACAGACAACACTATGGAGTCAATGCTTTTTAAATTAAAAGTTCATTAAATAATTTCTAAAAAATTAACAAAAAATAATTCCATTCGATTTTTTATACAAGTATTAATGTTGGTCAATGCCATAGGCCTTCCAGAGGATTCGGACGTTTCAACGTTTTCATCCAATAACGTTTGGAGGGGTCATCCCCTGAAGGCATGTTTTTCATTTGCCATAAGGAAAACCAAGTATTTTCTAATGAAAACTGTAATTAAAATGTTTAAAAATGGTTTAGAAAATACTACATTAATCCAGTCGTTCATTCATTCCACTGTCCGGATGTCACATATAATTAATTTCAGTCTCGATTTGACCGTCCAGCGAAGAAGGTTGTTAAATTTCAGGCTTCCACATAATTTCCGTTCGGTCGTATTGTTCGGTATTATAGATTGTGTCACCTTCAAATAGAATTGATTTTTTGATCGGTAAGAGAATTTCGGTTAAATATAATTTGTAGTTTGTGATGGTCCTTAATTTTTCTATGTATAGACATTCACACTTCACATCGTCATTTTTAGTGTAAATAATCTAGTTCTTACATGTGAATTTTGTTAAGTAAATTTTTGCGGGAAATGTTTACATCAGTTGCTTTGTTATAGTGAGTACACCTAATTGTTGAATGTGAATTGTGATTGGCAATTAAATGAGACTTACCAGTTTTTTCGGACTGTTTCAGTTTTGACGGACTTCAATTGTAATTTGTCAGTGTCCCGGAGAGGATTTACTAAGGTCATGGCAGCCTATAACAGTTGGTCATTTGGGTCAAGCACCAGCACTGAGACGACCACTGAAGGAGAAGATCGAGAGCCGATGGATGAGAGGCAGGAGGAGCCCGGGATTCCGAATTCCGTTCCGGGGGAACATTATGTCAATTTTCACCTCGCTCCCGGTGAATACCTCATCCAGTGCCCTTATGACATGTCTCATAGGATCTTGTAAGTAGTGTTTAGGTCATATGTAGGTCATATTTCTATTTGTTGGACGTGTAAAAATATCTAAATGTATTCCTGGGTAGTGTATTCACCTGGTGTTTCAATCGGTTATGTATAGCTGAAGTGAAATTGGGACCAGTTTAATTGTTGACCAGTTTGGTATTGACCTGAATGATGTTGTTCATTTTATTTTGATTATACAATTATGTGACTCACAAGGCCCAGGCGGATGGCAACGCACTTGTTTAAATGTCGGACCCAGCACCAGAACAAATTGAAGGAGCAAAACCTCCCCGAGAGGTTCCTGAAATGCCCTTGGGATGACATCCATCTGATACCGGAGAAGGAGGCATCCTACCACGCCAATCAATGTGCAAGTCGATTTCTCACCCAAGGAAAAAGTATACATGATTTCAATGGAACTATTCATAATCATAACCCGTGTAAGCCATTCCACATCAAATAATTCGTGTAATGATGCCCTAATTTTGATTTGATATGACAGAGCAAGAGTTTAAAAAGTATGCCCCGAAAGCGAAGAAGAACTTGAATATGCCCGAGCTGGACGATGGGGAGGTTTGGGGTACCGAGTCGGCTCAGTACCTGTCTTATGACCCAAAAAAGAAGATGGAGGCCCAGCCGATTTTCTAGTAATTGCATCCGCTTAATTTACTTAAAGAAACGGGTTAAGTTACTTAAATAAACGGGTTAAGTTACTTAAATAAACGGGTTAAGTTACTTAAATAAACGGGTTAAGTTACTTAAATAAACGGGTTAA
>JAQGBT010004021.1:0-17762 GCA_034698585.1 Disparrhopalites patrizii | reverse complement strand
ATTTGGTAATAAATTCGTAATAAATGCGCAAATAAATTAATTTGGTAATAAATTCGTAATAAATGCGCAAATAAATTAATTTGGTAATAAATTCGTAATAAATGCGCAAATAAATTCATTTTTAAATAAATTCGTAATAAATGCTAAAATAAATTCATAAGTAAATGGGTAATATCTAATTGCCCAAATAAGTCCATTTAAAAATAAATTCGTAATATCTAAATGTCCAAGAAAGTCCATTTATAAATAAATTCGTAATATCTAAATGCCCAAATAAGTCCATTTAAAAATAAATTCGTAATATCTAAATGCCCAAATAAGTCCATTTAAAAATAAATTGTAAACAAAATGTAATGGATTTCCCCTGCAAACTGGAATTTAATAATTATTTTGTGTATTTTACGAATTTTTCCCTATAATAGCCTTTTCTCCAAGGACATCTTGATCGCGTAAGTTAAATTTGATGCGCGGAAACAGCAACATACAAAACACTACGTACTGCTCTATTTTTTCCCCCTTAATGTTTATATCCGAGAACAAATATTTCAATTTGAGCCAGCTAAGTATATCGGAGGAAGATCAAAAGGAAAACGCGTGGAAGGGGAACGTCCTGGAGAAAGTCGGGGAGAAAGCATTCTCTAATATGGAAGGAGAGAGTACTATCCCAAAAGAAAAACTCTTTGGGATCTTATTGTCACTTCCAATTCCCCCATTTTTCCTGATTTTCTTGAAAAACATCTTTCCTAATGCATTTTTTCCACTTGTTTCTCCCTCTTTGCTCTCAGGCATCATGAAGATGAAGAAAAGGTGGGAGAGCGGAACACATGGGGAGAGGCACCAAAGGCGGAGGAGAATGTATTGATCCACCATGAAAAAGTACTCACTCACATCTTTTTTCCCTTTTTACAATTGCCATTTTATGTCTTATGTTTTTCTAGGTATGCCTTTTGTGTCGTATTTTTTGACGCGAGGGAAGTTTTTCCTTTCTTTTTCCTTATACATACATACGGCCTTATGCCTGTGTATGCGTATTTACGGATGCAAAGGGTAAAGAGGGACAGCGGGAACTTTGGGGAATTCTTGTCATTTCTATAGCATATGATATAAGAAAGAAGAGAAAGACTTTTGGGCATTTTTTTCAATTCTCTCCATACTTTTCCTGGGGAAAAATGAGCCAATGAGAGAGAACCTGGATCAAAGCCACGCCCCTTGGAGAGTGGTGGTTGAATTTGAAAGGGAGCGCTTTCTTTTTTGTTGTCTATATAGTTCTCAAGGGAACTTGGAAATCGCGATCAGGATGAAATATTAATCGAATCAAAAAATGAATAATTCAAAAGATGATTCCGTTTACAAAGTAATTTAATTAAAAAAAATGTAATTTGAATCTTTATTTAATGTCATTAGCATTTTTATCCCAAAAAGGTACTTCAAAATTTGATTTAGTTAAAAAACATTTTGCTTCCGAACAGGTGCTTCAAAGGTAAATTTGATTCCACAAATGTGCTTGAAAAGTAGATTTAATTCTTATTTTAATTCCAAAAATGTGTTTCAAAGGTTAATTTAATTCTTACTTTTATTCACAAATTGCGCATTTAATTCCTTTTTTACTTCCAAAAATGTACATCAAAACTAATTTAATTACTACACATTTAAATTCAAAAAACTTTTTAATTCGTGAAAATTTTAATTCATAGATCCTTATTAATTGAAAAAACAATAGTTTAAAAATCGATTTAATTGGAAGAAGCCTCGGAGGACAAATTAATTTATTTGATTAAAAAACGGTAATACACGAGCGCCAAGGAACTTTAGCAAGCGCAATTGCTAAATATGACGCGGGAAATTCAAACGAAATTCTCCAGACAAATTAAATAGTAAATTACACCAAATGTGACGGGGCTAGTTGACACAAATAGGTACATCAACATTGATTTTCTTCGCCTGAATTCCCATTCACCTTAAAATATTCCAGAGAAAAACCAAACGGCGTTAAAGTTCAAATACAAAAAAAAAACATCCCCAAATCTGCAAAAAAGGAGGAGCTCCTCTTTCGAAAATAATGTCGTTTAATTCTCTAAATGTCTAAAAATAAAGCATGGCAAAACCCTATAAACGGCTGGGAAGATAGGAATCCTTTGTTATACAAATTTATACAGTGCATATACGAATGTATGTATATACACTTAATATACAGTATATGTGTATACATGCATGCTCTTCGTCCGATACACCCACCTTTCCTCCAGATTTTCCCGGAGTTTGCTCAACACAATAGAAGTATATGTAAGTGCATTAAAAGCTGGGGAAATTGCCCTAAAAAAAATCCCCGGGTTGTTTGTGTATTAAATCCAGGATTTTCCCCCTCCCCGCCGAGCACCATTTAATATCAAAGGGAAAAAATTTCCAACTGGAGAGGTCCTTGACCGATCATTCTGCGCTTCCCTGGAGATACCCGGGAGTCACTTGAGCCCGGTTTGTACCTGGCTCATGGAAGATATCTATCATTCCTATGACATTGTGTAATATCAAATATGCACCTAACATGTGTACACACCCGCCCAGGCCCAAAATCGGGTCGAGGATACTATACCGAAAGGAAATTTTTCCAAGTACTTTTTTTTTTCAAAATACAATAAATGTTTCCAATATAAAAAAAACGAGAAGGAGAGCAGATTTGCGCAAAAAGAGAGCTTCTAAAGAGGAAAATGTATTTTTTTTTCAAAACCTATTTTTATATGCTGGGAGCTGAGTTGAGGGCCTTTGACAGGTTTGAAATTTGATCTGACACTCTTCACCATCTTTTTTTCCCCCTTTAGAATACAGTTCTTTACCCTTCCCGTTTACCTCCTTTTTCTCGAGTCTTCTCTCTCCTCCTTGTTTTTTTCCACTAACATCGACAATATTACCTACTCCAAATGATCAGGAGAGCTCCTCATTCCTTTGGGAACGTCCTCTCCTTAGGTTTTTACCTCCTCTTGCGACAATACTCCTGTAAACTTCCTCATATTTATATCATGTTCTTCTACACTATATGTCTATATCTCCTCTATTTTTCCACCAAAAGTTATCAGGTATAGATATCTGATAACGTCGGATCTGATTCTCTCTTATTGGCAATTTAATTCTGTACACTGCAACCATCTGACAATGCCTCGGCATTTCATCTCTTCCATCATTTCCTCCCTTGATAATTTCCCAATGTAATAATTTACTGTAATTTTTACTTATGAAAATATTTTGCTCTTCCGTACTGACCTTTCCCGCTCCCTTCCTGTCTTTCCTTAACCCCTGATTCTCCTTCCGTAGCGGATTACTGTCCTTTATGTGTCCATTACTTTCCTTCCCGAGCCACATACAGTCCTTCCGGAGTGCCTTACTTTTGGAGTAGTGGCTTAATGTCTTTTATTCTCTTCAAACTGTCCTTTATTTCCCCTTTACTGTCCTTCCGGAGCGCTAAACTGTCTTTCCAACGGACCTTCCTGTCCTTCACTTCATCTGCCCCTTCCTGCCCTTAATTTGTACTTATCTATCAATTTTGTAGTTGTTCCTGCCTTGCAGGTATTTGCTCTTTACTGTCCTTCCGGAGCGCTTTACTGTCATTCATTTGCCCTTTCTGTCCTTCATTTACCCTTTTTGTCTTTCCTTTGCCCTTTCTGTCCTCTATTTGCACCTTCCCGTCTTTTACATTCTCCTCTTTATTCTTCACTTGTCGCTTTCTGTCCTTGTTCTTTTTTGTCATTTATTTTCCACTTGTCCCTTTCTATTCTTTTTTGTCATTTATTTGCCCCTTTCTGTCCTCCACTCTTCTTCCGGAGCGTTTTACTGTCCATTCCTTGCTTCTTTTCTGTCCTTCATTTAACCCCTCCATCCGACCTGTATCTGCCCCTTATCTCCTTTATTTGTCCCTTTTCTGCCCTTTATTTGCCTTTTACTGTCCGTTCGGAGCGCTTTCCAGTCCTTTACTTTTTCCCGTCTGCCCTTTATTTGTCCCTTCATTGTCCTTTAAATTCCATTTTTCATCCTTTCTTTTCACCGTGATATCCTGTATTTGCTAAAATTACTGTCCATTGTTGGCCCTTATCCTTCCCTCGCGAGCTCCTGTCCTTCCTTTTTTTAGCCCTTCCCTATTTTTTAACTCTTTTCCATCCTTATCAAGTCTCTTCATTTCCCCTTCTTATCTCTTTCTAACCCCTCCTCTGTCCTCCCAAGCTCCTCCTCTGTCCTTCCAAGCTCCTCCTCTGTCCTCCCAAGCTCCTCCTCTGTCCTTCCAATCTCCTCCTCTGTCCTCCCAAGCTCCTCCTGGACCTTCTTGGGCTCCTCCTACCTCCATTTATTGCCCCACTTTGCTTATTTTAGTACATGTGTGCGTATTTCCCTAATCCTCTCCGGTACCCACTTGATCTCCTATATCACCTCCCTTTTATCCTTCGTGCTCTCTCTCTCTCACATCTCTGTCGTTTCTGTGGTCACCGGATCTGTTCCTCCATTTTCTTTTAGTCGTTCGTCGTCTCCCTATGGTCTCTGTATCACTTGTTCCTTCTTTGCTCCCGGGACACGAAAAGATCCCTGTCACTCCCTGCTCAATACCTTGTCTCACGTTTTTTTGGTTGCCTCTCCACCTCACTTTCCCCTGCATTTGATCCACCTTCAGAGATCCACTTTCTCCTTTTTTTTGCTCCTCCCCAATCCCTTGTATACTTATATGTCCCTTGTGGTTTGCTTCATGAGTCTCCGCCTCATTTCAGTGATTCCTTTGCCATTAAATTCCACTTTATGCACATATGTACGTATGTATGCTTCATGCTGTGGGGATGGGCCCTATCCGTATTAGGGTACATCCGTATGCACATATATGTATGTATGTTGCCCAAAAATATACCTTATTTGATACCCAAAAATATATATTTACCTATTTATTCCGCTTTTCCCCAATCAGAGCGCCGTCACTTGTCCAGAATATCGTAATAAATTTCACTTTTTAAAAGCACTGGAATCTAAGGGGAATTTCTCATCCTTGTTTTGTTTACGTTTAAACGTCTATTTACCGTCTGATTTAATTCTAGTCACTGTAGTTCATTTAGAAAAAAAGGGTTTGTTTTGGTTTGCAGAGCAATTTTAAAGACGAAGCAAAATCCCTTCCATTCATATATCAGAGTTAATTTGGGAGGGGAAAGACAAACAAATGGTGACCAAACAAGAGCGGTCTGTCTTCGGATGGGGCAATCACTCTTAATTTATCGGGGAAGCGCAGTCTATTTGGGTGGATCAAAAATCCGATTCACTCGTTCCCTTAAAAAGGTTCTTTTGTCCCCCGCAAAACGGTTACAAATGGTTCTGTTTTCGAAACAACCGACTGTTTTCGCTCTCACAAAAATAATCACTCTCAATTTTGCACTGACGACGGGAATTTATTCCCATTTAAAATCACTTTCCCTCTGTTTGTGTCTTAAACTGAAGGAGCAAAGTCTTTAATTTAATTCGAAAAACAGAAAACGTTTGATTTTGGAAATGTTTTTTGGCGGTAGAATTCAAATAGAGTGAAATTTTCAAAGGAACTTGCACCAAATAATTTCTTGACGAATTACAAATTATCAGTCCATGTTCGATTTCTGGCCTTATTTTTTTAGATGAAAAATGCCTAATTTTTTTCGACGGAAAACGTGTTGATTTTCACATAAAAAAGAATTAGAAACAGCTAGATTTTCTTCCAATTTTAGCAAAAATCAGAGGATAAAACACTTTCCTCACGACCAGATTTTACTACCACAAATTCACGAGTGGGTTCCAAAGGGAATTTCCAAGGGAAACAGTTTAGCAACGGAAAGAGAAGAAGATCAGAGAGAGAGAGAGAAAGACTCGGAAACGTTTGAAGATTGCTCAGGATCAAAATCACCCAGCCTCCATCCCCTGGAAGCGTCTCCCTCGGAATAAAGCGGGAAACCCGGGGAATAAATACGAAAGGACAGGAGGAAAACAACAAGTTTTTCCTCCTTTTCCCAGGCTTCAAAGTGAGCCCTAAATAATTCTTGGGAGAGAGAGAGAGAGAGAGAAAGAGAGAGATTGAGAGAGTAAGATAGTGTATATGATCACAGAGAGGATCCCTCGGAAAAACAAGAGGTGTCCCTCTCCCTACATTATCACTTCCCGGGAAAGACCAGAAAATCTCAAAGGCATACAAACAAAAGCCTTTTCACTTGTCCCTATACGTAACCAGAGAGACAGAGAGAGAGAGAGAGAGAGAGGAAAGATTTTTTCCCAAGAAATATCCCCTTTGTTTTTTTCCTTTCTCCCAAGGAAATACGGGGATATAGGAGAAAGTCAAATGGCTGGGGAGAGAGAAAAAAGGAAGGAAAAAATGTAATATTATTCCGTGTATAGAGAAAGAATTAATTGGAGTCGTATATAAAAGGCTCTTCGCTACTACTGACTCAGATTGCCACTGACGGCCAAAACGCACACAATTTCACTCCGAAGCCTTTCCCTCTTTCTACGTCTTCATCTCTGTCTCTCTCACTCTCTCTCTTTTGCTCTCTCTCTCTCACTCTCTTTGCTCTCTCTATTCTAGGCCTGTGTGCTGCATGGGAAGCTTTGGAGTGCACTTCATATGTATCATAAAAGAGATTCGAGACAAGTGGGAGGAATACCTTCTTCTCTCTCTGTCTCTCTTCTCTCTCTCTCTCTATCTGTCTCTCTCTCTATTTCTCTCTCTCTCTCTTTTCTGCCTCCCTCGCCCCATCATTCACTGTGTACTAGACGGAGAGAGGAGTTCTTTATGGAGCTACATGGACTTGTTAGTAATAATTCCACAATCCTTTCTTCCAACATTCAAAATATGGATCCATGGGATCTCTCTCTCTCTCTCTATACCTGATCTATCCTCTGTATCTTCTTCCCTTTTATCTCCCTTTGTATCTCTGCTGTAGGTAATCTCCATGGCACTCACTCTTTGGTCTTTTTTCGACTTTATCTCACTCTTTTCCGCTCCAATTCTTACTCACTCGTCTCTTTTTTTCTTTACTTTTTCCCTTTTTTCCAACGCCTTTATACAAGGGTAAAAGCTTGTTGTGTGTATAAGCTATAGATCGGGGATCTAGCTTTTCCCTTTGATTTGTTGGCTTTTTTCGTCCGAATTTCTTTTGGCGGACTTAATTCGTGTTGTGTTGATCTAGTTTTGTTAGGGAGTAGTAGATTTTTTTTTCTAGTTTAGCTTCCTCCTGTTGAATTTTTTGCTTGTTTGGTAATGCTCTTGTTTTTAGTGGGGGTTAATCTAATTTTGATTTTTCTCTCTTTTCTTGTATCTCTCTTTCTCTCTTTTATCTCCGACTTCCGGTTGGCTTTGTTGCCTTTATTATTATCTTTATCTGCCTCTTTCCTCTTGGATTTCTTTGTTGTCTGAATTTTTATCTTTCTCTGCCTCTTTCCTCTTGGATTTCTTGTCTGATTTCTCTATTTTTATCTTTCTCTGACTCTTTCCTCCTGGATTTCTTTTCTGATTTCTTTATTTTTGCTCTCTATTTGTTTTTCCTTTTCGATTTCTTTTGTGGTTTCTCTATTTTTGCTCTCTTTTTGTCTTTCCTTTTCTATTTCTTTTCGTATTTCTCCATTTTTGCTTTCTATCGGTCTCTTGCCTCTCTGATTTCTTTTCGTATTACTCTATTTTAGCTGTCTATTTGTCTCTTTCCTCTTCGATTTCTTTTCGTATTACTCTATTTTGGCTGTCTATTTGTCTCTTTCCTCTTCGATTTATTTTCTGATTTCTCTATTTTTGCTCTGTCACTGTCTCTTTTCTCTCTGATTTTTCTGTCCTTGTCACGTTTTTCTCTTGTCCGCTACGTTTGCTCTCTCTTTTTGCTCATCGCTCGCTGTCTCTTTCATCTCCGATTTCTCGGTACCCTTTTTCTCTGATATATTTTCTGTTGTCTATATTTTCTCCGTAATCTCTTGCTCACTTTTCCCTTTGATAACTTTTCAATTAATTATACTTCGTCTTTTTTTCTAACTTTTCTACTCTCCCTCCATATTCCGTGTCAATTATATTGTCTTTTCTCTCTCAATTCATTTTCTCGCTCTTATCTCGTCTCTCTTTCCCAATTCTCTCACCTTCTGTTTCTCCCTCATGTACATTTCTAATGTCTATCTTCTCCCTTTCTGCGTCTCTCCTTTATTCCATGATCCTTTCCTTTCCCCAATAGCGTTCTCGATCCTTCCATTTCCTAGTACTTTCTCTTTTCTTTCCCTCAACCGCCCCTTACTAAACTTCCACTGGTTTCCCCAGTCTACTTTCCCCTTATATTTCCGTCAATTTCGCCGATACCTCTCTGTCTCTACTTTCCCCCGCTTTCCCAAGGAAAACTTCCTCCATGCAAAGGGAAATTATGGGTACTATCACTGGGAGTGTATTAAGCCTTGTGTGTACAAAGGTACCCTTTTCCCAGAAGGGGAGAAAGGAGGGAAAAAATTGGTTTACAAAAGAAAAAGGCTTCTCCAATGTGTGGTTTCCCTGACAGAATTAAAGTACTACTTTCACTTGTGCTTACCCCCGTCACAGTCTCTCTCTGTGTCCTGTGTGATATAGCGAGGGAAAATGTTGGGCTCACAAAATGGAAGATAGTTGTTTTGGAGTTCCTGGAAGAGACCGAGCGTGTTGTTTGGGAGTGTAAACAAGGGGGAGAAGGCGAAAGAGAGAGAGAGATGGAAAAAGAGAGAGACAGAGCGGGAGAGAGAAAGTGAGATGAGGACTGTTGCCTGTACGACAAGAGAAAGACAGAGTGAAAAGTGTGATGGAGGTAATCAGGTAGATATAGTCTCTGGATGTGACCAGGAGGAAAAGTCCCTCTTTCACACGGTGTGGGCTTCACATAATCCTCATATTATTGCTATAAACATTATTTTCACCTAAATGCCCCGGCTCTTAGTTGCAAAAATGCTAAAAAAGTCAAAAACCCTGAAAATTTCCCCCAAAACAAAATGTTTTCCTGCCATCCCATTAGCCCATTAATAAACAAGGCCAGAAATACGTTAACTACCGTCTTTTGCACAAAATTAAATTACAAATCTAGTAAAATAGGTTCCATAAATATCCGACAGGAATTGATTGCGTTATGGTGTTTTTTCCGCGCCAAGTTCAACTGAATTAAAAAACGCTCCACGTCACACCGGCTGGGGAGAATTGGATTGTATTTGGTTAAAACATTACTTAAGGAAAGCACATTGATATTTTCTTTTGAAAAAAATTGTTTTGTTTCCATTTTTGAAATTCCCGGCAGGCATACTTTATAAAAAAAAGTTCCCCATGCTAATTTGTCCTTTTTTCAGATAAAGCATGTAGCTTTTAATTTCCACTCACGGCTATACGTTTTGAAAATTCAAAATAAATCCCGGATTTATCACATTAAATTATTATTATTGAATTATAACATTAAAGTTTGTTTTTTTTAATTCTTAAGTCGGGATTTTCAAATTTCCCGCTGAAGCTCATATTTTCAAATTGTCCACTCAAATTAGCCAATAATAATCGAGGCTAGAGATAAGATAAAACACCGTCTATTGCACAGAATTATATTACAAATCTAGTTTTAAAAAAAAAGTCCCAAGGATATCCGATGGGAATTAATTAGGTTATGGTGGTTTTTCCGCGCCAAGTTCAGCTGGATTTTTTAAAAATTGAACTTGGCGCGGAAATCATACTGTATCTTGGCCAATCCTTGTAGGATTAGGATGAGATTTTTTAATGGATTTGCAATACAATTTTATTTATGTATGTAACATTAGATTTTTGATGTAATTTATATTATTTTTTGGGTTAGACCACAAGAAGTAGAAAATGTTTATGAATTTTTTTAAATTTCTGTGAATTGTAAAGTGCAAAGTTCTGTGAATTTCTGTAGGCTCATTTTGATGAGATTTATGACATTTTGAATGAGTCAATTCTCTATGTAAGAGTCCGCGTACTTGTTCGAAAACCCCAATTTTTAAGTATGGAGGAGGCGTGTGTGCGGAAAATTCCATACATTGTACTTATGGGCTTGCACATTTCCAGGACGTTGCTATGACAATTTTGTGGGGGGGATGTGTATGAGGTGGGGAGGGAGGGAAATGGAGAGTAGATCAAGAGAGAAAGATGTTCCTGGAACTTTTTTTTTATGGTTATTATTACCCGATTAACTTGATGTACTTTGTTTGTCTTGTATTTTCCCCTCGCACAAGCTCATCTGTTTTCCTCTTAAAAAAACGTCTACATATACCACTCGGATTTCCTCCGGTTAATAATCTAAAAGCCGGGCTTCCACCAAGTTCCACGTCACTCCGGGTGGGGAAAATTTGTTTGCTTTTGGTTTAAACAAAACTTTAGGACAATGCATTGATATTTTCTTTGGACATAAAATTGTTTTTTTCCCCATTTTTGAAATTCCCGGCAGTCATAATTTACAAAATATTATTTCCCCCCAGGCAAATTTGGTCTTTTTTTCAGATAAAGCATGTCATTTTTAATTTCCAATCAACGCTGTACGCTTTGAAATTTCGAAATGAAGCCCAGATTTATAAATTTCACATTCAAGTCTGTTTTTTTAAAATTCGTAGTCAAGCCCGGATTTTATTTAAAATTCCTCAAGTCGGCATTTCAATTTTAAAATTTCCCGTTGAAGCTCATATTTTTAAATTTCCCATTCAAACCTACACTATTAAAGTTTTGAAAAAAGCTATCATTTTAAAATTTCCCGCTCAAACCCACATTTTCAAATTTTTTCCCTCACATTTTCAAATTATCCCGTAAAACCCGCAATTTTAAATTGTATACTAAAAGCCTTTTTTTGAAAATCCTTTTCGCGTGTAGCCTTCCCTCGGTTTTCCCGAGAAACTTTTTAGACCCTGTAAGTGCCAAGAGAATACACGGAGAAAGCATTATGAACCAAGACAAAAACATATATAAGTCAGGTGAAAGCATCTTAGGAAGAAAAAAACAAGACACCTCCTGTCCGTTTTCATCATTCGGGATGGAAATGATATGGAAGAAAATTTCAAGTGACAACCACCAGAGAAAGTTTGTTCTTCCACCCGCAAAAGACATTATAAAACAAGAAATATATAATGCTTATAAAGAATTATAATGTCCCATTTCACTTCATGTAATTTGCATCTTCTGCATTTGGTGTACTTTCCCTCCGCAAAAAAAAAACTAAACTTTTTTTTTTGAAGAATAAACTTTTTGAGTGAAAGCTGGAGAAAGTAAGAAAAAAACATTTCACTACAAAAAAAAAAACTTATTTCGCCGGTATAAAACCCCCCGAAGGGAGAGGGAAACGTAAGTAATATGAATGGGAGGTGAGTTTTGGAAGATAAGGCTTAACATAGTGAAAGGTATAAGGCTGAAGGAAAGGGGAAGGAACCTCAAAAGAAGAAAGGGAAAATGTAAGTATTGGGGAAAAATACAAAGAATGGGAACAACACAAGAGAATAATGGTGAACAAATGATGAAGTATGAAGAAACACGAATCTTTTAACAAAATTGGAAGAGAAGGCCCAAAAGTTTTGGAAAAAGGCAAACTTATACATATGAGAAGATTTTGAAAAGCGAAGAATTTAAAAAAAAAATGCGAGAAACAAGAAGAGGCGGGTGTTTTTTAGATCTATTGAAACTTGGAAAATTATAAAAATGGCGTAATTAACTCTAGAAAAATAAATTATTATACTATTACGTGATATAATGTGCCCTAAAATTCAAATGTGCATATTTAATCGTCACGCAAATACAATCCAGTTTAGCCAATGGATAATGCAAAAAACTTATTTCACTGCAACAAATTATGAAATTCAAACTTTATATCTGTTCAATGTGTTCTTTCACACAGGCCTTATATACGTAAACAGAAAATACTGAGTGGCATGAAATAAAATTGGACTGCAAACCAGCAAACTTCGTTTAAAAACCAGATAAAATAATAGAAATAAAAAAAATGATGTCAATTAAAAGGATTATTTTTTAAGCTATGAAAATAAGAAAAAACGAACTCAATAAAGGAAACCAAACCCGTTCAACTTCTATATAAAAGTGACATCAATTTTTAATAAGTTTTATCAGTAATGAGACCAGAAAACCACAAAATTCAAAACAGTAAAATGATCAAAGATAGCCATTTTTTTAAGTATCAAAACAATTAATTAAACCATACTTAATTCATAAAACTGAAATTAAGCCACTAGTCAAATAATATTTTAAAAAACGTGAAAGTAAAAGCCACCAAAATAACCATTTAAACAAATGAAAGCTGTTAAAAGCATTTTTTGTCACAAAATAAAAGCGCAAGTATTTTAAAGGCCAAAGATTTTGAAATTAAATAAAAATAATAATTTCCAAAGAAACGAAAGCAGTTAACGAATTTATTTCATAACGAAATGCAAGCAGAAGCATTTTTAGGACAAGAAAAATAATTTTTGACCAAAGCAAAAGAAAATGAAATAAGCGTGGAAAAGGGGCAAATATAATTTGCGGAAAGAGAAAGCAATAAACAGAAACATGGAATTTGAGAACCACAAAAAAATCATTACAAAAGGAAGCCAGATTCCACCAAAAAATTTGTCCCTTCAAAAACAGGAAATTGGAATCGCTCCCCCAGAATTGGAGAAGGCTTTTAACCCCCTAAGAAAAGTGTTTTTTTTATTAATAATTCCTGCCCTCCATAAGAAAGCTATTGGAAGTACTTGAAGCCAAGGCTAAAAGAAGTGACAGAGGGGAAGAAGACAATCTTATCCCTATAATTCCATGTTTTTCCCCTTCAAAATAAAACAAGTGAAAGGGAAAGACCGAGACTAGAGAGAGAGAGAGAGAGAGAAGATTGAAGAGAAAAGGAAAGCTGAAGGAAAAGCCATCCATTAGTAATATTAAATTTTAAGAGGTATCTTTGGAGGGGGAGAATTATGGAGACACAAAAAGAGATTTCGAGGTACTTTTGTCCATATGCAAAACGTTGGAGAAAATAAAATCATATCCACATGTCCCCTCTTCCACATTACCTCTTAAAAGCATCCTCCTATAATGCTCTCTCTATGCTATTAAGGCCTGAATTATTCAAGAGGGCAACCCTCCATGCATTTCCCATTGTTGTGTGTATTATGATCATTATACCATTACTTTCACTCGTACACAAAGGCCCATCTTTTCCATAAAGCAATTATGCCCTCCTTCGCCCGGACTTTCTCCGAAGCATCGGTCCTTCACTGCCAAGGATCATTCCATATGATTATTAGTAACGTACATATGTACTATGTATATGCACGTGTATGTACATATGCAAAGAACTCTTCACATTTCCTACTTTAGTACCTGCAAAAAATAATAATCTGTTTGAAAGTACCCGGAAAAATCCGGGGTATTTTATCCATCCTCCCGGGTACTTTCCCTGGATTTGTATTAGGCGGAGTATTTTATTCGGAGAGGAATATTAATTGTGATGGGTTCGAGGAAAACAAAAGTACCTATTGCCAGGAGAACAGAAAATGTGTAGGGAGGCAAATATCTCCAACGGAAGAGACTAATCCCCGGGATTTTCCTGGAATGGCCTTAAACCTGGCAGGGGAAGGACATGCTCAATTATGGAGGAGGATGGCCTTTATTCGTGATTATTGAATTTTATTTTTCAGCCTATAGTTTATAACCTTTAATTTACGGCCTTTTTAATTTACTGCCTACGTCGTTACATCTCAAGTAAATTTCAAGGAAATACGTCAATAGTTAGTGTACGGACGTTTTCGACAGCTTGGAGCAAGTCTGAAGTCAAGTATAAGTTTCAAGCAAGTCTGAAGTCGAATTTGGAATTTGGAATAAAATTGAAGTTGAAATCGAATTTGGAATTTGAAATAAAATTGAAGTTGAAGTCGGATTTGGAATTTGGAATAAAATTGAAGTTGAAGTCGAATTTGGATAAAATTGAATTTGAAGTCGAATTTGGATCAAATTGAATTTGAAGTCGAATTTGGATCAAATTGAATTTGAAGTCGAATTTGGATCAAATTGAATCTTGAATCGAATTTGGATAAATATTAAGTCTGAAGTCAGATTAAGTTAAATAGAAAAGCTGGAATCAAAAAATGTTTCTTATAGCAAGACTGAAGTAGAAAGTTTAAATAAAAATTCGTATACGAAAACAAGTTGAAATTCGAAGTAAGGCTCGAGTTTAAAATTAAATCAAGATGATTTCAAGTATGAATGTATATAAAATGTTTTGTGGAACACGAAAAGTTGGAAATCAAGTCCAAGTTTCTCCGGTTAATTTTAAGTTCATAGAAAATCTACTGTCAAGTTTCAAGGCCGATTGCAAATTTAAGCCAAATTCCAAGTAATACTGTGCCAGCTCCAGTTTCATTTTTAAAGGGTTTGACGTCATTTTTGGCTTTTTATATTTATTTAGAAATTTAGAAATTACTTCTTCATTGAATAGATTTGTTGTGTTTTGAATATTTGTAAAACTTATTTATTTATTGATTAATGTATGTATATTGATTGATTGATTTAGGTATGAAATGAAGAAAAACTCCTATTTAAAAAATAATAATTTTGTTTCAGCCACGCCAATTATTGTCACTAATTGTACTAAAGAATTGTTTTTACTTTTTAACTTACGATATCTTATATAAATTGTAAAACACTTTACCAAAAAAATAAGATTATATTAAGAGTAATTTTTATTACATAGTCAGGACTAATTAAACCAGGCCAGAAAATGCTAAGACATGTGCATGGACCAATCAAATGAGCTGACAAAGCTTCAACATGCGTCCGCACATTTAATAAAAAAAAAATGAAGGAAGAAATTTGACCTCGTATACTTTTCCCCATTGCCGGGCAGAAAGGAGAGGAACAAAGAGAGAAATGGAGAGCAAATATATTATGTTTCATCAGGCCCTTCAAATAAAAAATTCCGTTGCTCTAATTTCCCGTCATTATTTGCATGTACCATCACAAAATGAAGAGTCAATGACTTTTCCTTGGAATGCATTACGTGTGGAGAAAATAATAATTACTCCCAATAATTAATACAAGAGCTCCTCCGTATCGGCTTACATGGGACAAGAAAAACCTCATCTCGCACTCATTATCCGATGGCATATAAGACTTGATAAAAAAAACAAATCTCTAATACGAGAAGATCATTACAGAGATGAGATTTGCTCCAGGCTTGGTGAAGAAATGTGGGAGGAGCCGTGAAAGAGATTTTTGTACCAATAAAAACCCAGAATTCTGGGAAAAAGATCATCTCCACCTCTCTATATTAATTACTTGGCAGAACTTTTTTTCCATCCCAATATATGTATCTTCATCCCATTGGAAAAAGTTTTTTCTAGGGGAAAATTAATTAATGGAAAAGGAAACATTGGGGGAAAATGTAAGGGGATTTATTTTGGGAGATTTCTTTGGAGAATATGGCCCAGGGTTATTTGGATAAGATATTTTAGTTCTTAATGATTTTTTTTACATTCCAAAGGAATTGGGATGAAAAAAGGGAAATTAGAATCTTTTTCTCGTTTAGGGCCCACATTTTTTCTTTTAAAAGATTTCCCCCAATTTCTGACATTTTTCAGCAGCCACCACGAACTTTTCATGACATTGATTAAGCTGAATTAGGGTCAATGAATTTTTGGAAAACTTTTCACCATATTATAGGAGCAAGTATGTGCAGTTTTGTCAAATTATTTTCCATTTAAAATGACAAAGATTGATTGAAAACTTTCGTATTTATAACCTTTCAGAATATAATTTAAATTTAAATATTATACGACATTAAATGCTTTCTTCTTCCAGTACTTTTTAGAATTTAATTTTTAGTTTAATAATTATATATAATTTCATGATCTTCTGTAAACTAATTGTTATTGGTTTAGCTAAAGAATTTTCTGAAAGTAGTAATTTCCAAATTTCAAAAAATTCATGCGAAACTATTTCGGATTTTAACTGCTTCATTTTAACGCCATTGAAAATACCCAATTTCCCCTTGTGTCCAAAAATTAATTAGACCCCCCACCCATCACCAGGCAAAGGCATTTCCCCCCTGAAAAAAAAAAATGGATGTCAAATTCCCTTGTATTCCTGTATCCCAGCTGGACAAATTGTCACTGACACCCCTGACAATGTCACTGTCAAAAGACCCCCAAGAAATATCCAGCATGAGCTCCCCTTGACAGCTACACAACCGCTCCATGTCACATTTCACTTTCACACTTTCTCCTTGTGGCCCACGGAAAAAATGGTCCCATTTCCTTCCATGTCATATTATCTATCCCCGTAAAATTATATGTGGAAATGTAACATTCGCATATGCTTTTAGCGGATTGTCACTCCAAATATTCCTGGACCGTTTTTTTTTGGAAGCCTTTCATCAAGGATTTTCCTGGGGGGAGAAGCAGGAATTTTTCCAGGAAAAAGGTGAGATGTTGAAATTAGTGGGTATTATTGCCTTTCTCTCATGACAGTCCATTTTGCCAGGGCAAATTCATATTAAATCCCTTGGACGTCATTTGTATATGCACGTGCCAAGGATTTCTCTGGGGAGGGACAGGGAAGAAAAATATTATTTTTAATGCTTCATTACAACGCCATTCCCGATTTTGATGCAGAATTATCTAGTTTTAACCAGCACAGATGGAATGATAGGTCGAATTGTTAAATAACTACTTTCTGCTTCTAAAAGCAGTTGTTTCTGTTCCGCCTAAAAAAAACTGATAATGTACCCACCAAATGAAAGGCTTAAGACGGGACAAAAACCCTTTTATTTTTTAAAAAAAGCGTCAAATCTAAAGCAACAGCACGCTCCCGTCGGCTTAATCCCTTTCCCTGTCATTAATCCGCTCATTACAATAATCAACAAGTGCCATTTTTCAACTCGTTCCTTTCCCATTCAATTCTACAGAAAATCCTCCTTTTTTTCCTGCTAGGCTTAATCCCCACAGCTTTTTAAACGGATGATTACCACCCCCTAATGATCCTTTTTCATCTAACCTTACATTATTAATTCTTTGCCTCACTTCCTAAAAAAAAAAATCTTCCCTTTCATCTCCAACCGGAACGAAAGGGTAAAGTATGGGAGACAGTAGTTCTGGGAGTTTTTGAGGAAAAAAACACAATTAGCATATTTTTTATTCAAACTTCGTAACAATAGTGACGAGAAAGTGCTCATCCCTTGTATGTTCGTTCTTATGTCGGCTAAGCAAAAATGCATACGGAAATATGGTGGCTGTGTAATTTATTCATTTGCTCACGAAGGATCGGACTCTCTCAAGTCTAAAGGAAGAGAGACAGAGAATTAAAAAAGGAAGGAAATAAAGAAAGGCACAGAACGGAAGGACGAGTGAGAAAGACATTAAGATAAAGAGAACGGAAAAAAGGATAAAACAGAGAGAGATAAATGGAAGAGGAGAAATTAGATTAAAAAAATTAATAAATACAAAGGAAAAATAAAATGAAAGAGACAGAAATAAATAAAAAAGGGGTTATAAAATGACAGAAAACAAAATAAATATAAAAGGGAAATAAAATAAAATTAAAATAAATAAGTTGCGAAAGGTAACGAGAAAGCAAGAGTGAAAATTATAAATAAAAAGAGAGTAAATAAATTGTGAGAAATAAGAAGGAAGTGAGAGAGAAAATAATAAATAAAAATAAAATAAATGAATTGTGAAGGAGAAAGCGAGAGGGAAAGTACTAAATAAAAAATAATAAATAATTTGTGAAAAATAAAGAGAAAGTACTAAATAAAAAATAATAAATAATT
>JAQGBT010004020.1:0-17768 GCA_034698585.1 Disparrhopalites patrizii | reverse complement strand
GAAAAGGCAAATTGGAAAAAGAGAAAAAGGAAAGGGAAAAGGGAAAAGACAGAAAAAAGGCAAATTGGAAAAAGAGAAAAGACGGGAGAGAGACAGGAGAGAAATGGAGGGTCCTAGAAAAGGAAAATAAAGGAAGAAAAAATACGGATAAGAGAGAGGTAAAAAGGAAGTTAAAAAAGGGAAAAGACAGAGAAAGAGAAAAGAAAGGAGAGGGAGAGAGAAAGCTAGATATTTGGTATCCATTACCAATTTATGTAAATAAAGCTTAGGATATTAAGCTTTTATTATTAAAATATTAGGATTAAATTTGCACGTGCTCCCAGCTAATGGCATAAGGAGGGAAGCAGGATAGGTTTTGATGCTAGAGGTGGTGATTCACAGGGGCACTACCCGCTTAAAAGGCTATTGCTGATGAGGATGTTCCATGTTGAAGGTAAGGGATGGTTGGAGGACATGAGGAAGTACTCTGTAGTTTTTTTTCGAATCCGAAGGTGTTTATTATATATTTTGTATTGTGTACTTTTTGATTTGTTGGTTGTTTTCTACGTGTGTGTGTGCGCTGAGAGAGTGAGATGGGGAAATGTGTGTGTACACATACATTGCACGTACATACATGCTCAAAGGGGTCTTTTTCCCGTGTGACTTTCAAGATTTCTTTTAAGGCTTAAAGCTATGATTAGAGCCTTCAACAAAATTAACGGCGAGGAACAACTCACTTCATTTGCATTCGATTAATCCAGTTACAAATTACGATAAATATTTAGGCCATTCACTCTCCGTGTGGTCCGCATACGTCCAAAAATTCAACAGCTTCTTACATTAAAGAAGCACTTTCTCTCTCTCTCTCTCTCTCTCTCTCTGTCTTGCCCTTCCTCTCTTAAATGTACCTCCTCCTTCTCCCTCTCTCCTTCCTCTCAAGTGTCAACCAGGAAAATTAATTGCACTATTTTTCTCCTTCCATGAAAAATCCTTCCATGTAATCATTTTTACATTCAAATTTTTTAATCCACTTTGCGAACAGATTCACTTTTAATAAGTAGGTTTGCTCACTTTTATTACTTTTTAGATGGATGAAGGATTTTTGTTTCTTCCTCTTACCTTCGAAACATTTCATATTCGTTTTTGGGTTTCCAGTCGGGAAGTAAATATGAGGATCTGCTCATACACTGAATGCTACGAGGGTAGGTGTCAATGTAATTAAATGACATAGAGGGGTTTACTTATTCTTTTTTTTGTCAAGCCCAAAATACTTACAATTAGTCTGATGAGCAATGAAATAACCTTTCTAAAATTCATGTAAATACTATAACTTATTGAAATACATAATATTTACAAGGTGGATATGCTCGTGACTCGTGATTATCAATTAGTGATTCGCAACAAGTATTATTTTGGCCACACATTCATTTTTATACCTTTTATAATATTTTTTGCAGTCTTTACAATGTGCCAAAAATAAATGGTAGTACTTAAATTTTATTGAAAATGCATTGTTATTATTAATACAACTCACAATCAGTATTGTTTGTCTCTACCCATGTCTGCTTGCTTTTCCCGTGTTCATTCCTTGTAAAAGTGCACTTCTTCTGTCGAGTACACTTCAAAAAAATTAAAATGAGAATCTATCTCATTTCAATTTGGCTAATCCGGGGGGTCAGGTTGTTTTGCAAATATTCTTCATAATATGCCCTAAGTGGCTGTATCTTGTTTTCCACCTTGGATTATTTATTTTATTTTTTTAAATCTCTAATTTTACCCAATTTCATTCTGATCTCATTCTTTTCAGTTATTTTCCGAAGTTATTGCGTATTCATAATATCTCTGAATTACAAGAATGGTAAAAAAAACAAATACATATTGCTATTTTACTATTACTTCCATGTATTAATACAACGATTTACCAATAATCCAGAAGTCATCGGGTGCGATAGCGTAGATTATATTTTCTGGCTTATTTCTGGCTTATCTAGGCATTGGGGTACTATGAGAAAAAATAATACATATACCAATATGTGTGTACATGTACATGTGTACATCTAAATACGTGTAGGACTGTCTTACTAATTGTAGGTAATTATATATCGAGGGTGAAGTACACAATTTGATCGTCTCCATGTGGCTCTAACACATGAATTGACCATCTCCATTTCGCGCAAAGAGGAAAAACTGAGAAGAATCGGACTGGAGATGTTCAAATTTATGTATGTAATTTCACCCTTAAAATGAGCCGTGATCTCGCAGTCTCCCTTATTAGTACAGGATCCATGTTCAACGAAAAAAAAACTCGTATACATAAACGTATAAAATAAATTGTAGAAAATTTTGAAGGTATGGACTTGCCAAGAGCAAAGGACATATCACGTTAGCCTTGTGGATAACATCCTGGACAGATCTCTTTAGTCCCTCCTCCGTGGGTGTGGATTTTGTACTTTGGAACTCTCTCTGAGTCTCCCTACATCTCATACTTCCCCAAAGTTCCGTCTGTTTCCGAGAAACTTTCAGCGGGTCTCCGATTGACCTGACGATATTAGAAAAAATAGTATTTTGTATGTGTATTAGTGTAGTTTCTTCATGAGAGAGAAGGAGAACGAAAGGGAGAAAAAATAAGATAAAAAAAGAGGAGATGTGTATAGTATAATAGTAAACCCGCACCTGCCTACTGTATTACTTTGCTTCATCCCGTTCTGGTCGCTCTCTCTCTCCTTCTGTGAAAAGGAGCGATTAACAGGACATTACTGTAATACAAGCTACTCCTCGCCAATTAGTTGCTCTTCATCCCTCCAAGGATCCACTTGATCAAGTGTTTTATAGACTGTATTCACCCTACACAAGTCACATTTTTTTCTTTTCATTTTTTTTATGTACCACTCACACAAGTTCACGTACAATTTTTTAACGTAAATTAAATTAAATTTCTTATATTTAAATTTTTTTTTAAATTACCTCTCCTATAGAATTCCTAAAAAAATTTAGGAGTACAGATACAAAAGTCTCCCACACATGTGCCATGCCGTCTCGTTGCTTTCTCCCAGCCAGAGGGTGGATGGATTCGGTGGAAACGTTTTCACTCAAGCTTTTCCTATATTTTCAGTGCTGTCTTCCGCGGATTTTCACCTGATTTAAAAATAATTGTGCTTTCCCATTAACCACAACATCATCAAAAAAATACAAGAAGACAAGATTATTAGCCTGAAGGATTCATCTTTCCCCTTTGGGATCGTGTCCATTGTTTACCCCCCAGTGCTCTTGTGTTTATATAGTGATAGTTTTTTTTTTCTCCGATTTTCCTCTTAAACATTCTTATGAATTTCCCGTGATGGATTGTGAGGATAACAAAAGGGGGAAATTAGTCACTATGTGGCATTTACCAATACGTGTGACATTTCCAATTCATTTCTAATTCGTTTTTTAGCAGATATGACTTTGTCGTAAGTGACCTTTTTTGCCTTTATCTCTGGTTTTATTTCTTGACAATAATAAACCGTTGTAGTTCATATTCTTTTAATTTACAATTCAAATTACAATTAATGACGAACTGATACCCGGTCTTGCGAATTTAAATGTTCATTCAAGACTTGAAAATGCTTATTTTACACGTTGCGAATATTTATGAGACAAACGGATTCATTGTGGGAAAACTATAGTCTTCAATTGAAAATGAAACATGTGCTATTAGTTACTTGTTTGAGCAAAGTTTTATAGAAGAAAGAATGAGAATGGAATTTACCCGGAAAATTGGGGGAGAAAGGTCAAAATGTCAAAATCATGCGGGGAAAACACACCCCCCTCGTTCAAATGGTTAAGATGGACAGCTGAGAGAAAGGGTCCTTTTGTATTTAAGAATGGACAAGTGTGTCCTTCATGTCCTAAAGCTATGGGTTCCAGAAGCCGGGGGAGCAATTTGATCACATGTATTCAACAGCTCCTGAGGAGACTAGGTCAAAGAGCACGTTTGAAAAGATAACAATTTGTGGCTACCCACTACAATGGCACTAAACAGAAGATAGAATTTCATTACGATATCATTACCTATTTGTTTTACATCGGATTTGGTGCTAATCTGATTTTGAGGACCCTTTCTCCAATGTTTTTTTATTCAATAACAAAACAAAAAACGGAATAAAGAGAGGCACACAAAAAATACAAAAAATCCATGCGTGTGTACGGAGGAGACAGGAAGGGGGGCCTTGAGTGAAATTGAAAGGATTAGAAAAAGATTAGGTGAAACTTGATCCCTAAACAGCCGAAAAAAAAAATCCCCCTTATGTAACCTGTTCCTACCACAAGTACTACAGAGGCACAGTGGTAGGGATGGTTCCAAATAGAAGGGGTTGGATAAGATGTCGAGGTGTACCCACAAAGGGCTCCATGTACAAAAGGACCTGAACAAAGGGAGTCTTGTAGTAGGCGATAGGGCCAATATTCTGCATAATAATACTCACATTATCCATAGTGTTCCATGAAAGAATCTGAAATTAAAAAGAAAAGTACGTAATGATGACGCTTTTCACCACAATAAATAGTAAACCAAGGCCCAAAAGGGCCACGATGAAGCAAGACCTCTACTTTACATGTTCCAGGGACAATTTCTGTTTCACAACAAAGAAGTTGTTTTTTTTTTCTGTACATTATTATTCCCAGGCGCCTCGTCTGGACTGTCGTCCAAAAGACGGTGTTTTGATTCGATTGTATTTTAAATACATTTTTTTTTCTTTAAATGGAGTTACTCATCTTCGTAGGATCTTTACTTGCCTCTTAAAGGGTTAACCCTTTACCCAATTGGGTATTCAGAAGAGAAAAAAACTGTTATTCGAGATTAATAAAAGAGGTGTACGCATTTTCATTTTTTTGGTGTTGAATACGGACTGTCGCACGACAGGGCGAAAGGGTTAGGATTAGGGGGAGGGGAGACAGGGTTAATAAAAAGGGTTAAAAGGGAGGGGAAAAGAGAAAATTATTTTAACGTACGAACATTGCATAGGTATATGAGGAAAATTTGCTCTAATGTGTGGCTCATACAAGTAGTTAATTAATACCATCGTTAATACAGTTAATACAATCGTTATTGCAGTTACTTAATAAAATTTTTAATACAGTTAATTAATACAATCATTAAAACAGTTAAATAACTTGGTTAAAAAAAATGAAAAATACTACTAGTTTTAAATAAATGAAGAGGAATATGTGTGACTGGATGGATTTTTTTTTAGCTTTGAAATGAAGCCTTCATCAGCAAATCCGGGAGATTGGGACATTAATGATGCCAGCATCCCGCATGTGAGTCACTACGATAGCTTCCAGGACTGGTCAGATGGTCATTGTAGGTACGTGTACCCTGCGGATTGTGAGCCGGCCAAAAGACACACTTCGGGTTGGGCCATGAGGAATACGAATAATCATAATGTTCACATCCTCAAAAAATCCTGCTTGGGAGTTCTCGTCTGCTCCCTCCGATGCCAGCTCAGTCATGGGGGCATCCTGAGACTACGCCCGGCCATTTGTGACAAGGCGAGGAAGAAGCAGCAGGGAAAGCCTTGTCCCAATCCTCGTTGCTTGGGCAGATTAGAGATTTTGAGCTGTCGGGGACATTGTGGCTATCCAGTCACTCATTTTTGGAGGCATACGGAAAATGCCATCTTTTTTCAGGTACAACCGAATTTTTTTTTTAACATTTAAACCCACGTAGAAACAAAAACAAACATATAGAAACAAAAAAACACTCCCTTTAAAAACACTCTGTATAGGCAAATCATTCCACTTTTATCTGACCGTTCATATTCTGAAGGCGAAAATAAGCCTTAGGTATGTATATCGTCCATTAAAAATCGGGTTGCCCGACGTTGTGGTCTTTGTACCCATTGGATGATGATGAAGATATCGTTCATTAAAGTTTTCGGAGGCAGTATTTCGTCGTTTAAGTGTAAAAACTGACCAAGTCATAAAGAATCCTTATGTTATATGACAGTCAATTTTGGATCTTGAACCATGATTTGTATAACGAAATCTTAGTATAGAGTTCTAATCGAAATAAAACATGGAAAACCAATTTAAACTTAATGTAATTAAGTTAAACACAATTCATTATATATTATCCTTTTCATTTTTTTGTAGAAGTAATATAATGCATATTTTTTCTTGACCAAATAAGCTTTTATCTGACTTTTAAAATAATACAGTTCAGTGAAAATCAATTTTTTAATTCAAATTGAAATTAGAAAAATTCAGCTGCATCTACAGCGTTTGCTTTTTAAAACTCTGGAAACGCTTCAATTTAAGCTTCATGGTGTTTTAACCAGCTTATTCATTAGGGTTTCCCAGGCAGAGCTGAAAAGTTATTCGAAGATACATTAAAATTGTCTAAAGTATGCATTCACAATGCATCCTGCACAGAAATGATTTGCAATTGTTGGTGAAGCCAGTTTAAATTTTATCTGAAAGTCCCACACAATTATTTGGTGTGTAATTGTGTAAGGACGGTTTTAAATGCTTGTTCGATTGTGAAAGTGTGTTAACTTTTTTTTTAAATTTTGCTTACTTGTAATGTATACACATGGGTTTCCACATGTGGTTAAACGTAGATTTCTTCTTAAATGTCCACGCAAGCAAAAAAAACGGCTTACATGGAGTAGTATTATTATGCAATATAATATCATTAACTACGATTCTGTAACTGTAAAGCAATTAGCAGTAGTACGACCCGAATTTCTTTCGGAGTCGTCTTCCCCCCCCCCTCGAACACAAAGGTCGAGATCCACACCTTATTACCCTTTGAAATGATAATAATATTGACTCTGATAATCCGCCGCATCTATTCACAGTTCAGGAATTATGGGATAACGTAATAATTATTACAGTTAAAATGCTACCATTATTTATTATAATAATTACAATTTATGACAAAGGACTATGTAATGTTCGCATTAATAAACCGTGTTGCCCCGTTAAAAAGAAAAGAAAAGCGAATACTACAAGAAAGATTGGGACTGCCTCGACAACGACAACCTTCTCATTTGCATTATTATACTGCTCCGACTAGTACATTTATATTATTTTATGTTTTTTGTAATTTTTCAAAGATGAAATTTCCTTACTATCCCTCTCTCTCTCTCTCTCTCTCTTCCCTCCTCAATCGTGAATAATAATGGTATTTGAGAATGAGTAAAGGAGATAGATTTCCCCCGGAGCTTATTGGCAAATGAATTGAATTGTCATTTTTTTAAAAAAGTACCAGCCCTCTCTGTCATGACTGCGATATTTCAAAATCTGTATTATGCGTACAGTACTACCGGCAACAATATTACGCGGCACAAAAATGCATTTTGACGGGGCGATGTAGGTAATCTAATTGCAAGATATTTAGTGTTTAGATGGGTATCAGTGAAGATAAGCATTCCTTGCCATATTTATTATATGTATTATATAGTTAAGCTTTTTGAGGTTTTCTTCCGTCTGCTCTTGTTTTGTTTTTGTTTTAAAGGATGTCCTTCTCAATCCGTTTGGGGCAAGATAGGATATAATGTGATTATAACATTATAACACATCCATAATACCTATACAAAATGAATATAAAATCCAATATTTAAAAGAATGAAGAGATTACATAACATTTATGTGTATGAATTATGAATAACATTGTCCTTAGGCCAAAGGGGTTCATGACCATCCAAAACCAGAAGCAAAAGCTACAGTTGAGGCTCGAAGGAATATTACTGGTGTTCCTGTCACACGGAAACCTCGTAAATCTCAACTTCGACTCGCCACCGAACCCAGGACCGTAAGTGCTCTCTCTCTCTCTCTATTTCTCTCTCACCCTGAGTTAAATATCTCCATAAGATGCAGTAAAAGTAGTCGTTTACTGCCTGAGAAGCAAAAAAAAAAAAAAAAAGAGGCAAAGTAAGAAATATCGAAAAAAAAGTTTTTTGAAGTGAGTATAAAGCAAGTACATTATTAAAGTTCAACCTCGAATTTTACATTTATAACATCCTTTGAATACCAATTAATATGTGCTCTCTCTCTCTCTGCAATGGGTCAATACGCAACAATTTATTAGCAGCTGGCAGCGTATACATATTATTATCTTTTATATATATTTCATCCACTCTCCTCTCTCTTCGTATGTCAGTCTTTTTTTATATATTGTTCTTACTAAATGGAGATAAGAGGAATCATGAGAAATTCACAAGTGTATGGACATGGACAGCGTCTGGGTAATTATAATTAATATTAAAATCATAACTCCTTATAATACTGTTTTTTTTTTAAATTTTACTAATTTTCCCTACATGGGGAGTTCCTATATGGGGCAAGGACTCTTTCTTCGGGGGGATACCCGTTTTCCCCTTTTGATCCCTTCAATCCCTTGCAAAAGGCGTATCTTATTGTCTAGCATGGACAACATATACTATTGGAAAATACTGAAAAGTGTTACAATGATTTTCAATTAATTCTGAAGACATTATAATGTTAGGGTGACCATGTAATGATGTTGTCGTGAATGTACATATATATGTATAGGTAATACGAATAAAGTGGGATTTTTATACAAATGCAATCCTGTATTACAGGTGAAAATGGTGGGACGTCCAAGGAAAAAGCGGCGGAAGGAATCTTCACCGGGTGGGATCCTCGTGGGTACGACGAATGTCATTAAATCCGAGAGACTTGGAACACATCATCACCCACATTTCCCATCAACAACCCAATCCCTGAGCCTTTGTCACACTTGCAATGAGTCGGGGACTTGTATTTGTCCAGCCAGCTCCTCCTGGACTGTGGGCTCCAAATCTCAGAATCCCCCACATCCCTCAGATCCCGCATCCCACTGGTACCCCAATCACAGCTTTAGCCATGCAGATCTGAACAGTTGGAATCCGGGAAATGGAGGAGCTCTGCTCCCATACGAGTGTCAGAATCAATATCCTCCCCCTATTGGTCTCTCTCTCACGGGGCTCACGAGTAATAATAATAATAACAATAACAACAACACAAACAACAATCATCAGCAACCACTCAACAATAATAGTAGCAGTAATAATAATAATGTGCCCGGAACAACATCTTCCACCTCTTCTCACAATGCCCCATCCACGACTAATTTTGTCCCTTACCCCCACCCCAGCCCGGATGGATTCAAACCCTCGGATATTTTCCATTTAGACTCCTCCATTCATTGTCCTCCTCCTCCACCGCCTCCATCACTAAGCTCCTCCACTACTCTGGAAAGTCATGGGTCGTCGTTGACCTCTGGGGTCAGTCACCCCCACCACCAGGACAATCACCACCATCACCCCCACCACCATCATCATCATCCTCAGTATTTCAGTAGTAGTCACAGCAACAATCAGACACATCACGGGGCTTACGAGCACCTTCATCCTCCCCATCACCATCATCATCTACAGTCTAATTATGACCTCATGGCAGAGCCACTAGTTCAAGGACATTGGCCAGGTCAAAACCATCATCATATTCAAGTCAGCTCATCCTCCCTCTGGAATTTCAGTAATGAAGGCACTGTTCCCACTATCCACCCCCTGGGAACGGCTGGAGCCTGTCCCTCCCCCGGCTTCGAATTCCCTGACTTGCCCGCGACCGAAGCCGGCCAGGTTTCATACAGTGCCGTCGACTTCTGGTCCATACCTCCACAAAATCAATTCTAGATCAGTTTTAGATTTTTTGGACTGAAACAAAACGGAGCAGAAGCAACTTTTGTGAATGAATCGTGACAATACTGATTTTTTTAAGTAATGTGTTTGTTTGGTGTCGATCTCAACCTGATCTCTTCGCGTTTTTTCTTCGTAAGTATTTCCCCTATCAATACACAGTCATGTGTATTGTACTGCGTGAAATTATGAGCCAAGCTTATTTATTGAATTACCCCGATTTAGATTGTACAAATGCTGAAAATAATTTTATAACCAATTGTTTCTGTTGTTAATATTCCGTAGTGACCAAAGAAAATTTCGTTCACTGGAAGTACCATGATTGAAGCATCTAGAATTTGAGCATATAGGAAATTATTTTTTCTGTTTTTTTATTTGCCCAACATGTCTATAGATATTCAATAAAATTGTTTAATAAAAGCAAAGAATAACGTCTTCAGTTCACCTTTTAGACATAATAAATTCATAAATCGTAGTGAAACATGAATCTTAGGAAGCTTATTTTGTGGAAAAATATTATTTTACACATTCTACACGTGTTAATCCGTATGCTCGAGTGGAGATGAGAATTGGGCAGTGGAGAGAGAGAGTATTGCCGTATTGCTAGAGCGCGAGAACGCCAGCCAACCGAATTGGACCTCATCTGTCAGCACATGCATTTCCATTCCAAACAATGCAAAAACGTTTGTTTAAAAGAAACAAAAGTTTCGTGTGGTCATATTCATGAGAAGAAAATATGATTATTGGCGATAACATTTATAACGTATAAGAAGTACAGGAAACTCCATGAGCTTATAATGACGACAACGATCTTGTTATATTATTGACTGATACGAAATGTTGTAAATCATGCGCTGGGTCATCTCAAACATTGTACAAACGCAACAGTAATAATAATAATAGGTAGTAGTAAATGGTAGTAACATAATAATAATTATAATCATCACTCGCAAAAAGATTTATAAAACAGTCTAGCGACTCCGCAACATGGCGTAGAAATTGTATTATTCTTTGCGCTAAGTACCGAATTAACTAAAAAATGTTAAACCTATTTCGAGGAAGTGTCGCTTACGTCCACGATCTGAATACCCTTCACTCGAACTCGATGAAAACGAAATCCTTGCGGAACACGGTAGCGATTATTCGCCTGCAATTGTATGTAATCCACAGTCATTTTCGGATCCTCCACATAAATCATGGTAAAATCGGGTCAAACGGTCTGAGAGAACCCACTGACAAAATATATATACCTATAGACATTACATAAAGTATGTACTTACCCGTCTGGCTACACAAAACTCACGTTCAATGACTTGCGCCACAAAGCCCTTGACTGGGGAATCTAGCAAACGAATCACTATTAATTAAGACGGCGACGGCATAAAATGTCAAATAATTTTCGTCAAAATTCTAACCTGGGGAATTTTCAAGGAGTTTGTGACAATCAGTATGTAGGAAGTACACGCTCTTGGTGCTCGGGTACACAAGATAGGCTTTAAGTTTTTCGTTAAAATATATAAAAACGTTATCTCCAGCTTTGCAACTAGAATTTGAAAAATGCAAAACGTTATAACGGGCTTGGTAACCACACACAGGTCTCATCAACGTGAAAATATTTACTATGTACAGGAATGTAATTTCATCAGAACAATTAGCAACATAAATTCACTTACGATTGAATCGTGATTCGCCCTATCTTCGCAAAATTTGTAGCAATGTTCACCTGCAACAAACCATTTATCCCACAAGAATCATCAATACACTGCTTGCTTGCGGCAATTTTCAATGAAATTACTTTGCGAATTAACATTTACATATTCTGCACTGATTAATTAATTAAGAATGATTATTCCATATACATGTCACTCACTATGTTCGAGGATGGAATTAAGACATCTGAAAGCTCAGGAGATATCGGTTCCGAGTCATCACTGCTTGTGCACATGGCTGTAGCATCAATAGCACTAGTGTCTAGCCCGTATACGCTTTTCACATTCCCTGGCACAACAGGCTCTTCTTCAGCTTCAATGCTTACTCGAGAATTAATAGCGCCTTCCTCCGACCCACCTCCAGATCTGGCTCTAAGAATAGCTGGACTTGTGCTACCTTTGTCGGGCGACTGTGGTATAGTACTCCCAGTAGTTCCTTCCCACTTAGATTTGATTCCCTTTATCATCTGACTTATTGAAATTGACCCTTCTGCAGGACTCTTTTGAGAAGTATCAACGACTGTTGTTGAATCTCCGAGCAACTCCTCTGTTTTCGGCATGCGGTCAACAGAATCAAATGATTTCTGCAAGGAAACCATTGTTACTATTTAATTTAGATGTCCTAATACCGGAAAACCCAACACAACGAACTTAACCGAGTCAAGCGAAATCTAATTTAGTAAGAATACGACACTCACGTCCTGAATATCAGAAGGGCTTCTTTGGTCGACTGAAGCCATTAATTTGTAACGAGAACGAAGTCCTTCCAATTCCGCCTTGTGGTTTTCTCGGAGTGCTTTTAGATCACATTCTTTTTCTTCGAAGTGCTTTTCACGAGTTTCGTGTAACATTTCTTCATGTTTTAATGTTAACGTTTTAATTTCATCTATGGCGTCTTCACGTGCTGCTTTTGCCAGAGCAAGTTCTTCCCGTAACTCATTCAGTTCCTTGGAAGTTGTTTCCGACAAGGAATTATGCAGTTCCTGCAAAGCAACTAGATCAGCTTTCAAGGCTTCCAATTCATTAGTTTTTATTTCTAGCGTAGCGTTATGCGATTCTGATTTCTCTTCTATGGTCCTTTCAAATTCCTCCTTTTCTTCGCTGTGAATTTTTTGCTGTTGGACAACTTCATCTTCCTTCGTTTGCAGCTCAAATTTAAGGCGCTCTACTTCTAATTTTAATTCTATTTCAATTGCACTTCTAGAGCTTTCTTCGCTAGCTCGGGATGTGCTTGAAACATCTATAGTAAAATCAGGTAATTCCTCTTCAATCGGAAGCGCAGGATAAGCTTGCCTGAGCATTTCGATTTCTTCGTGGGGTATCTATACGAAACACTCAGTTTTAGATCCAAACTTCACAAAGTGACACTTAGTCAACCTAAAGAACAGGCAGTATTTGAAATATTAATGTAATACCGTGGGGAGGTTAACATCGAACGGCTCCGTACGTAAATTATTAAAACGGACAGGGAAGTCTTCTAAACCCGTAAACAGTGCCGACAAGAAATGACCTTCAAACCGCGCAGCAAAATTATTTCTTCGGTTGATTTCATTGGAATGAATCTTGTCCATGGTTTCCGCTACTTGGTTCGCCCACTACAAATTACATTTTCATTATACATACGTACTTAAGGTGGTGTAAAATTTTTAAACAAAGAAAGCCTGCATACCTTGTTATATGATTCCGCAAACTTTTTTCGACGCACAACCTCAACAACAGCTTCACCATAAATGCTCGCAGCTACATGAATTTGCTCAACAACTTCGATTTGACACTGTAGTCTACGAAGGCTTTCTTTATAAATGGATAATTTGTTGCTGGTCTCATTCAGAGCGTGTTGAACATACATTATCCACTTCAAACGGGTGTTCAAATTCCCAATTAATTCATCCTTAGCTTTGGCACATTTTCTGCGAATTTCATCCAAGTGCTGGTGCTTTCTATACATTAACATCAGTTGTTGCTGGTGAGCTTGACAGAGATCAGGAAAGATAGAATGGTCACGTTCATTGCTAGCACTGTTTTGATTATTTTGGAAGGCCTGGGCTACAATTAATTGATCTTGTACTACTGTTTTAGCTTCATTAAGTAACCTATCCAATTCGTAGAAACGGTCTTCTAAACCTGGAATGAAAAGTTTATGAAGATCAAGCGCGATAAATTTTGCAATGGCAAAAGAGAATGGTTTCAAATTATACATCTGAAAGAATTTGTCACGTTAAAATAACCTTTTATTTCCTTCATTTTACTGTTTTCAGCATTTTCGATCACTGCTTTCTTCTCTCTTTGTAGCGCTTCTATCACGGATATGTCCAGTTTTTCCAAACCTTTGTAACAATCAGAGCTGAGACTTTCCAACTTTTGACTGTCTTGAGAAATAATCCAGTCTAAAATTGACAAATACTCAGGTGATTCGGCAGGACGCAAGGAAGGAATAATTGGTATTTGCTTGAGCACAGTGATGTCATCTTCGAAACTGAAATAAATACACAATTGTTATCTAAGCCACACAATTGTGGATATACTTTAGAACACGGTATATAGTGAAGCAAAAATACGGAAACGCTTACCAACGCAAAGTAGTGAGCCGATCATCTTTTGTGCCCAAATAAACCATGAAAGAGGTCTCAAAAAGTTCAGCACGTTGGCGAAAAACGACAATCACATCTTCCAAGTTCGCAACAACAGCAGCCCAACCTTGATGCTGTAAATGCTGGTCGTGAATTAACTGCTCACATCTTCGTGACAATTCCTTGGCCATCTCCCACAACTGCTGTGCTAGTTGAGCTCTGCTGACGACTGTCATATAATTAGGTGGCAAATCCAGACATCCCTTGATTTGGTCTTTAATAGCGTCCATGTCTACATACAATAAGATTCATTCATAACTGGTTTGACCGGACGGCGGAGGAATCGCACTAATATGATGAAAAATATTTACCAGTCAAATTCTCCAAGCTACCAGAGCTTGGAGCATGTTGTCCGGAACTAGTGGGCGAGGACTCAATATTGGATTTGTTGAACAGAAAAATAGGATTTGTATCCGTTCCAGCAGCATAACTACAAACACGACTTGATGGATCTAAACATTCTCCTCCGCTGACTAGAAGAACTTGACGATCCACAGGTATTCGGTAGTTGCTCCATATTGCCTCCTTTAAGTTCGCGACGCTGTGATGAAAAAAATACAACAAAACTAAATCAAAAACACCGTCAGAACAAACTGTGTCTACAAAATTGTTGTCATCTATCGTAGTATCCTGCACACAAAATTAACAGTAATGCAGTTATTGAAACTTACCTATTTAAGGCCAAGTTCATATCAAAAGTAATCATAGTCCCAGTGTCCACTTGAAAGACATACAACATTTTGACCCCGTATGCGACCCACCATCACACAATAAAAATCAAAATACAACTGTCTCCACGCTTCGTAAATGATGTGAAATTATAACCAAATTATTACTAGTAACTTGAAAGGTCACAAATTTTTGAAGTCATTTCCCCCTTGACAACTTATCAAATAGCTCTCCTTTCTTGTGACTCTTTTCCAACTGAAACTACGAATACAAGAACAAGGATAACCTTACTAAAAATGCAAGTAATATAAATTAAAAAAATCCCAACTCATACAAGGATAACGTGGTATTAATTAATTCCACTCGTCAAACACCCATGTCACACACACAAGACATTCCAATTCCAGGTGATATTTCGTACTGTTGAAACGTTGTCTGTTTTCCTTAAAATTCTCGAGAGCATGGATCCTAATTTATTAGTATGACGTTTTCCATCATATCCCTGATTTATATGCGATCAATTAAAAAAAACTTAGTAATATAAATAGCATGTATTTCCTCTGAAGTATACACTTTTATCCCTACAAACTTACAAAGGTATTATATTTCACCATTACAATTTCTAATTAAAATAGGCAGGAAAAAGTTACACTCATACTGTGGGCACCTGTAGGTCTAATAAAAAATTAACGTAAAAAATTGGAGGAAATGATAAAACAAAAAAACCTACACTGATGATTATGTACAAAAAAAATTGTAAACTAGGTTAGAATGATGATCATTTTGTGATTTTTAGGTATAAATATGTTTAACCCTACATCTATAACACCACCAACCACCACCTATTACGTGTTAACTTGTCTTTAGTACTTTAACTTTTTTGCCCACCATTTAAAAAAATACTTGTTTAATCGTCCCAGTCCCATAATCTTTGTATATTTTTATTCGTTTTCTTTCTTTTTTTCCCTTTTGTGTTACATGTATACAGAGGGGAGAAATAATAAGCATATTAGAACTGTAGGCTCAAATCAGAATAAGTCCAACCTTGGAGAAAATTGGTTTCTGTAAACAAACAACAAACAACCGTTTGTGAAGGTTTCTTTTCCGTGTCATCCACAGGGGGTCGAAGGTCATCTTATCGTAATGGTTTTCAAAAACCTTATCTTGTTTCAACCGAGAAATTAAAGGAGGAATAATGTTATTTGATAATTTTCGTTCTAATATCATTGATTTTTTCAGGAGAAAAAATCTCTTTCAGAAGATTGTGCTAAAATGAATAGTTATGAACCATAGACAGAATTTTGGTTATGAATCAGCTACACGAGCAAAGCATAATGACATCTGTGTATTTATATATTTGAATATGCGAAAATTAGATGCAATCGTCCAGCAACAAGACTTTCATCCTGAGAAATGAGTATCGCATAAATGCTAAAAAATCTGCGGACATGAACTACTATCATGTATAAGTTTAAGCGTTATAGCTAAATTTACGATACTGAAACCAAATTAGAAGATTTTATTGATGATAGACCCTCCTCAGATCATGTTCAGTCGCTTTGAGCTACAAACTCAAAATTAAAAAATTAAAAATCAAAATTAAAAAATTCATTAAAATAACACAAATGATCCACGTACAGTCACACAATTGGCAAAAACGGCACTAGGTACTTCATGGAGACAGAAAGTTTGGTGTTGTTGGCCTAACAACGTGTGCCAACCGTTTGAGATGGTCCTTACAGTATGCCTTATTTGACAAGTGAGCTTATACTGATTTGGGTTTAGGATAAATTCTTGAACGCTGGGATATTCAAATCTCCCACCAAAATTCTTATTCATATTCCCATTCCAAGATGGCAATACTTTCCCATTTACGACATTCCCTTCCAATATCCAAGTGCCCCGATCCAAGGTCCTACATGACATGACCAAGGACCATTTCTATCGCCAATCGCCATGCATGACATTCTATTTCCCTTTCAATCGCCGCCGGACTAATAGGCAATAGGTATATGCATATAAATATACCAAAACAAATATCTGTGCAGAGAATAATTAATTAAAATTAATGAGTTTAGGAGTTTTGGTTTTTTGAAATTATACAGGTAAATACACGTGACAAATTCAGACAAAACCAAATTTCAGTTTTCACGTTAGTTAGGTAGTCAACTCGTTGCAACAGCAGAGCTATACTGTTTTAAATCGAGCATTCATAGCCTCAGCATTATGACTATACAGCCTGTCCCAGAAAGAAGGACAAGTTTTTTTCTGTAATTTAAATCCAGGGGAGTGTGTATTAAATTTTCAAAATCTCATTTTAGAGACTTCTATTATATGATGCAAATTATGTTTATGCAAATGAGCTGTGAAAGGTAAAACAGCAAAAACAGGAAGCTTTTTGATCAGTACAGTATTCCGATATTTAAACTTCTTACCCAACACAGATGCAAATATTTTGTATGCAAATTAGCTTGGAGTGAAAGTGGATTAGAAAGGGAAGCTTTTAGCGGGTACTGTATCCTATGATTGGTTTGATGCCGAGATGAGGCCTCATGGGCTCTTGTGGTATAAGCCCAGCCCGATGGGCTTGGGCGGGCCGGGGCTTAAAACACGAAGGCAGAATGGGCCGGGGCTTAAAACGCGAAGGTTCATTGGCTGGGCTGGGCCGAAAATATGTCGTGAGCTTTTATCAGTGGACCCTGATTCTGTTTTATATATTTTTAATGCAGGTCTCTGTTTTTTCAAAAAAAGTTATGGAATCTCCAATTTCGAGAAAATTTGTTTTTTTCTTTCTTTTTTGACAAATCTTTATTCCTCCACAACCGTGAAAAAGCGTGGTCACTCGGCAATATTTTAATCCAGATCCAACAATCCATTTTGACCCCCAAAGGCAGAATCCATTCCATTTAATTGAAAATTCTCATGTAAAGCTTTATTATGGAAATTATTGAATACAATGCATTTTGAATACAATTTTGTGTGCCGAACTCATCGTGTGAGTGAGTACTACCTATACCGTTACACTGGGGATTAAATTCTGAGATGCCGGCCCAGTGATGAGCCAAAAGAATTGTGCTTTTTTCAGTACTTTCGTATGC
>JAQGBT010004019.1:0-17769 GCA_034698585.1 Disparrhopalites patrizii | reverse complement strand
TACTAACTACTACTACAAACTACATACTACTTATTGCTACTTGTGCTTCGCTCTATCTAAATCTGGCTACGTCACCTATCAATACATAGATACGCCATGGTATAGAAGGAGTTTCTCGCCAGTTTTCAAGGCCATTCAAGGTTAATTATCAATCTTTTCTCCACGGAGATGCATACTGTATGCAAATGTTTTAAATAGAATGCACTTTATTTGCCGTGGTCAGGAATTTCAATGTACTCTCTCGTTGGTTGGACATGTTGCAATTGAAACTTCTAGGATTTTTCATCTGGTCCCATGTGTGGCTGCTCTTTGACAATTTTAGATTGCTTTTTCCCCTGTTTCTCTCTCTCCCAGCCAGCACACAGTAATCTTGAATTGTCCAGGACAACACCTTAAATTATACTCTCTGCCACAGGGAACCACCAAGATGGCTCTAAAGGGAATGGTCTCAAGTGCCAATGTCGGTAGAGAGCTGAAATTTGGTGGAGAGGTAGACCACTTATGGTCGTATTAAAGCCCAAAAACTTTCATCTCCTACTCTCTGCTACCATTTCAAATTTTAATCAATTTTATTTAAATCAAACACAGAATGCTAAAATCTAATTACAAATTTCCGAAAAAATCATCTTTTGACCTTGGGCTTAGATCCGAAATCGGAGAGGTCAGGTGAATGAAAATGCGTACTTTATTCCACTCATAGAGAAAATAAAACCACCATAATTTAAACGAAATCCGAAAAGGGTAATTTTGCGAGTGTACAAATTCACCTGGATCCCATATGCATTTGCAGGGGCACGTGTAATTGATCTGCATGCTGGAACTTGCCACAGAAAATCGGTCATAACTTTTGAAATTATCGTCAGGTTGCTCTCAAACGTATTTAGTTAGATTCACAATGAAATGTTCCATGAAACAAAGTAGGTATTGTAGGAACCTTTTAGACAGTTCGGAATGACGACAGCGACATTTAGATTTGAAACACGTGCCTCCTAGTTAAACGTCGAACGCCGTAAATCTGGACCAACAAAAACGAAGCAGCTGAAATTTTTTGGGTTTTAATACGACCATAGTGGTCTACCTCTCCACCAAATCTCAGCTCTCTAACCACATTGGTACTTGAGACCATTCCCTTGTCGGTGCATTTAAGCTCCATTTACGGAAGTGCATAAGAGCGTGAAGGCTGCCGAGGAACTAACATTTTCTCTCCTTATCTCGTTTCTCCTCCGAAATCGTTAAGGCGACCCAAGACACACATATAATATACCTTGGAAAAAGGAGTGCGAATAGATTTTATCGGTCCTTAATAGCGTCTCCACTGTCCAGTGCCCATATCTATTCAGAAGAACACTTTCACTTTCTCCTGCTACCTTTTCCGATCTCTACCCTTTCTCTATTCTGTACTTTTCCTTTCTCCTCTTCTTCCTTTACATCTCCACATTACTCTCACCATCTCTCTTCCTCACTCTCTCGCTCCTCTCTCACTCACTCATCCACTCTCTCTCATCCTCCCTTATTTTCTCTCTCTTTCTCTGCCTTTTTCCCTTTGATATTGTCTCTCACTTTCTCTCTTTTACCCTCTCTCATCCTCTCACTTTTTCCTTTTTTCTCTTTCTCATCTATCCTCATTTTCTGTTTTTTCCTCTATCGTCGCCCCTCGTTTTCGCTCTCTCATTATCCCTCATTTTCTCTCCCCCATTATCCCTCATTTTCTCTCCCCCATTATCCCTCATTTTCTCTCTCTCATTCTCAGTCATTTTCTCTATTTTTTTGTCTTGTCCCGCTTAATTTTCTCTCTTCTCTCTCATCCTCCCTTATTTTCTCTCTCCTTCTCTCCCTTTTTGCTCTGTGTCATTGTCCCTCACTTTCTCTCTTTTACCCTCTCTCATCCTCTTACTTTTTCTCTTTTTTCTCTCTCATTCTCTTTCATTTTTAATCTTTCCCCTCTTTTTCCCCCGCTCTCATCATCTCTCGTTTTCTCTCTTTCTTGCATCCTTTCTCTCTGCATCTCTTTCTCAATTAATTCTTTCCATTCTCTATCTCTTATCTTCTCTCTCCCTCGTCCTCGTTTTTCCCATTTCTACCATCGGCTATCCTCGTTATATTCACTCTCAGTCTTCCCATTCACCCCTCCCTCTTTTCGTCTCTCTATGCTTCAGGACTCTTGATATCTCTTTCTTTTACTTTCATTCCAGCCTTTCCAACTTTCTTTCTCTCCGTTTGTCTCTTCCTTCGTCCCTCAGTTTTTTGCCTTTCTCAATTTGATTCCAGTTTTCTTCCCTACTTGCACAGTTTATTTCTCTGTCTTCACTTCTCCCCTGTTTTTTCGTTCTTGGCTTTTCCCTTCTTCTTCTCTATTTCTCCCCTTTTCGTACCCTTTCTCTATTTGATCCGTGTTTCTTATTTCTCTTCCTCCCCTCCTCTTTATGCCTTTCTCTCTTCTCTCTTACTCCCCCTTTCATTTTTTATCCCATCTCTCTTTGACCTCTTCCACGTCCCTTTTCCCTCTCGCTCGGGCTTACTTCAAGTGCAGTCACTTGGAAAGTCTATAATAACTACGGTCATCCATAGTCACGTGTCTTGTGGAAGGGTAGAGAGAAATGGGGAAGAAGTTGTTCTAAAGGGAAAGTGGGTTGTAGAACATCCAAGCCATTCCTCCAGACAAACAAAAAACTCTTTCTCCATTCCGAATTACTGCCATGTATACACGTTATGTGTGGGACCGTGTGTATACCAAAAGGGAAAAAAGGAGGAAGAATGGATAGTATGAGAATGCAAGGATACATTAATATAGAAAGACCTCTTTTTTCTTTTTACTCCAGTCCCTGGAATATTTGGTTAGAACCATACCTCCGTAGTAAAAAACAAAAGTCTCGCAGGGGCTTGAGCCATCGGAGTCAACAAGTCCCAAGAGATGTGTCCCAGGTTACAAATGTGTACAGACAGAGAGCACACAGCACTTGTATTGGTGTTGAAATAACAGGCATATCATGATATGTAACGGTATAGTCCTTGCAGTTCTTGGGAATATAATACCCACATTGAAATATATGGGCACCCTTCCATTGTGTACAAATACACACATACCCCGCACGCACAAAGAGTAAGAGGATCCAAAATATATTAAAAAAAAGGTTTCACTTTGTTTTGTATTTATTTTCGGAAATGGAGATGATGGGAAAAAATAACATGAAGACAACATCTCACTTACCTGGGGATGTATAAAACTCTCTCGGCGACCACGAAGCCCACTCGGAACAAAAGATTGGATGCAGGGATGAAGGGAATGATGAGGAAGGCCAGGGCCACGACCACATCCCTCCTGGTTTTTACCTTTTTTGTTGTTTTACACAAGAAAAGAAAAAATCATTGTTATTATTACGTCTCGGAATATCCACTTGCAGTGGGATGTGCATTTTTATTTTTAAAACGTGTCCCCTTATGGTGGACCAACTGGAAAAACATTTTTTCCTGCAAATTTGTCCATAAAAATAAATGTATGAAAAAAACAAAAGGTAAGTGTAATACATGTGTATACATACAAATTTTCTATGGTGAAATGCACTGGTGAAAGCACACATTGTGTTGTTGTATTAATTTGTTTTTACTTGTGCTAACTATGCCCTAATTTAAACGAAAACTATAGAATTAATGAATTACTGCCATCATAAGTTGAGCATTATTCGGCACTATTATTGTGTGTGGAAATTTGCTTATATAATATGTATTTGTGAAATGTTTTTTTCTGCATGTCTGTCCTATAGGCCTTAAGCATTTAATCATTCCTTTTTTGTAATCTTTTGTTTCTTCCCGAACATTCTTTTTATCTAATTGCCCCTAAATATTCTTGTATTTAAATTATCCATGTTAATTGTCCTGGTTCATGCACACAAACTGTTTGTTTACATTTGCGTCAATCCAAAGTGACCAGTCATTGGATGTTCTCGTTTATTTTTCAGTATAGTTTCGCATTTGTGTTCATTGGTATTTAAATAAATAAATCATTTTTTGTTTCGAATCTGACCCAGGAATATTCTCCTGCGTATCCTCGTGAGTTTTGGTATAAAACAAAATCAGTAAATAAAAGTATAAACGAAGCATGTTGAGCCTCTTTTTTGCACTTACATACATACAGATATGATGTAAAATGAGACAATATTCAGCTCTGGAATGGTAATATTGAACAAAGGACAATAATGAAAGGAGAATATGTAAAATTTTGCATAAATCTAATGAATCAAATAATTACCTTCATTCCCAAGTACAAGGTGGTCCATACGAGGGTCGAGTAGAACACAAGGCATGGAATGTTCCGAGTGTCGGTCCATTTCTCCACCAAGGGAATTGACCCCATTTGCCAGTCATAGTTGAGAGACACGGGGGCGAGTAGGAGCCAGAAATTGAACACGGGTAAGTACACAAATGTTCGGAATCTGCAATAGGTTTTTTGTCAAAAAATTTTTACACTCACATGGTCACATGTATTCAGCAAATCTGTTTATACACACGTACATCACATGTGTACATTCATGCCATACACACACGCATGTTTCAGCATAATTACGAGTTATTAAACTTTATTCATTTATTTTGTAATTATGCGAAGTGCCATAGCAAATCTTCTGTTTTTAAATTGAAGTGAAAACCAAATTAGGAATTTTAGACAGGGAGATTTCTTTCAGATCTTTCCCTCATTCTTGCTCTCAAATTTCCCTTGCCTTCGCCATGTCATTTTCTCCCTGACATTTAGCAGATTTTATTTAATGCTAAGTAGCTTTCATATCTTCCGATTTTATCCCAATTTTAGTACATTCACGTCAACTCCCCTAGTCTATGCCGCATATTGTATACAAGCGACCCGCTAATATAAAAGGAAAAATTATTATCTGCATTATCATTATATACTTTTAGTATTATTCATTGTTAGCTACACTGGTTACTCTCAGATAAAATAGGGGATTCACATATTGACGGCTGCCGTTGAAACTGTTACCGGGGGAGCTCCGTACTTCTTGGAAATTTGGAGAGGAAGGATTGTTTTCCTGTTACTAATTATCATGCTCAACTTTTTAGCTAATTCATCCTTTTTTACACGTCTACGGAAGGCAAAAGGTCTTCCCTATTGTACAAATCTTGAATAAAGCTATACTCACATCAATTTACTAAAATTTTCACTCTGGCTTTATCTCTCCATGTGTAAACGTTGAGCATCTTTTTTGTCTCTTCCTGGGAAAGTCCTGGGTATAATTTCCCCTCCAATTAGCAAGGACGCTTTGAAAGGGGGAAGGGTTAGAATCTAACAATAACCTGGGGGTATTGATTGCTAGTACCAGGAAAAGTAAATAGTGGCACGCAGAAAGTCTGTGTGAGCCCATTGAGAACAGTGTACAAGCTTTCATTTAGAAAAACATATGGAGGAAGCCTATTGGGGGAAAAGAGGTCTAGCAAGTACAAGGTAGGACCTACTAATGTGGGTACATAATATGTTTAGGTAAGAAATCCCCAGGAGGGAAGGGTTACTCACAATACAAGTGTAAAAGTACACATAGCTGCATAATGTCATACGGGATATATATTTCTTTACATATGTCCGGGGACCAACCCATGGTAAAGGTAGTGGTTGAGAGAGGGAGAGAGAGAGAATTCATCTGTGAAAATGTCATGTATGACATTTAACAAAATTTAAATGGCCTCTGATTACCCTACATGGGCTTGGTTGTGTAAAAGCTAATCTAATTGCACGTTTCCATCCAGCATGGTTGTTGACGGTTGGGGAATGTACCTCAGATCGGAGGTCATAGGGGACGGACGGGATATGAGGAGTGTGTTTCTCTGAAATAATGTATGGCTATAGTAGTTCGGGTACAGTAGAAGAGATGAGAAAAAAATTGAGTGGTTTTCCTTGTCCGCAGCAACTGTCATTGTACGTTTTTCCATCTTTTCTAGCATCCACTTTAACTTTTTCCGATTTTTTCTGCCTTTCATTTACTTTCTCCGTTGTCCTCTGTTTTCGCTGTCTTTCTCTTTCCCTTATCCTGATTTTCTTTTACTTTCTTCTTTTTTTTACTTTCTCAAACTGTTTCTTTGTTTCTTGTGCTTTGTCTCAGTTTCTATCTCTTTTGTTCTCTCTATGATTTCTCTTTCGTTAGATTCTCTCGTATTCTGTTCTTTTTTTGTGAGTTTCCTCTCGGTGTTTATTGCCTTCGTATTTGTTTGTATCTCTTTTACTTTCTCTGTTTTTCTCTCGCTTTTACTTTATCTTTGTTTGTATCTCTTTTACTTTCTCTCTGTCTCTCTCTTTTACTTTCTCTTTGTTTGTATCTCTTTTACTTTCCCTGTTTTTCTCTCGCTTTTACTGTCTCTTTTTTTCTCTTTTATTTTATTTCTGTTCTCTCTTTAGCTCCTCTTTCATACGCTTACTCTTTCTGTGTTTCTCTTTGGCTTTCTCCGTCACACACTTTCTCTCTCTTTAATATTCTTTTTCTGCCTTTTCTTTTTGTGATTTTCTCTTCTGGTTCTATCTTTGCGCTATCTTTATTTTTTGCTTTTGCTTTACCAGTTTCTTCCCGTCTTTTGCTTTCTCTTTTCATCTTTTGAATATTAATATTTTGCTTTATTTCGTTTGCGTTTTCACTCCCTCTTTCTTATTCCATTTTTTGTTCTATCACTTTCTCTCTTGCTTATATTTATTCTGCTTTCTCTCTGTTTATATTTACACCGCTTTCTTTCTCTGTCTCTGTCTTTTCTACTTAACCTTCACTGTGTGTTTAGTTTTCTTTGTGATCTCCCATACACACACTCTCTCTCTCTCTCTTTCTCACTTTGTTTTTCTGTATTCCTGTCTTCCTATTTTCTCACACTGGTTTGATCCTCCACTTTGCTCCTCCGTTGCTCAGACTACGTCAATGATTTCCACATGGTACATTTTAAACTAGGTTAAGGACTCATCAAGAACCACACATGGAAAGTAGAAATGGAAAATCTCTCATCGTTTGTCTTGAAGGATCCCAGAGATATATGCTAACGTTAGGAGCCTGGAAATGTGTGCATGCACACTTGTAGTTGAACAGTAGCGGAAGAACAGTAATAGTGTGGTGTATAAAAGGTTTCTTACAATTAGTAAAATCCACCACAAGGATCTTCCCTGGTAATTCCACACAAGGAAATATTCCTCCAGCTATTTGTGGGGCTTTTACATGTGTTACATAATTAGTTTTTCTGTGCACTCCGAGGTTTGGAAATGAGAAGAGGAGATGGCACCCGACTTTGTGGGAGCTATGCTTTACGAAGCTAGCTGGCAATATCTATACTTTGCAAATACTAGATTTTACCGCTTCTTACGGGTCCTTCTTTTTCTTCATGAGACCCATTAGGAGCATGACTGTACCACAGAATTTTATTTCTACCCTCAAATTATATAATATCACTTTAGGATGTAAAAGAGAAATTAGAAATTGTAGGTTCCGGAGGGGGGGGGGAATGGCGGGCAAAAGGGTACTGGCTTTGAATTTGAATGGTCTCACCTGGTGATTATGCACGGAGCAAATGAAGCTGGATTGTCTTGATCCGAGAATTGCGGTAGTGATCCCTGAAGCATCACAATGCGGAAAGTGACGAATGCTACTGCCTAAAAAGGAAATAATATTTTGTACAATCAATTAAAATGTGTCTCACTTCGTCATATGAAAAGATGAAAAAATGCGCTTTCAAACGGGTGGAATTTCACATTTACTATTTATTTATTTTCACAATTTAATTTTGTATTTTAGGGAGAAAGTCAAAAGTCAAAAGCTTACCCCTAGTCCAATAATAAATAATCTTCGGAATAAGTGGTACACCTTAGTATTTCCCTTTCTTGTCCTCAGGTAACTGGAAAAGCAAAATAACGATGTTACACAAATCATAAAAAAAAGTCCGAATATTATGTCACTATACAAGTCAATAGGGCAGTAAATAATGGGAGGTTCGTTCTCCGGTTTTTGAGGGTGGGGTTAATTGGGAGCAAAAACTTTAATTGGAATTCGCATTTTATTAATAGAAATGTACTCAATGTACTCAGGCCTCTTTGCGTGGCGGGAATTAATTTTGTGTACGCAATTTTCTTCAGCAAAAGAAACAGCGTCCAAAAAGACAGTTGTAAGACATGATTATGTAAGAAAATATTTACTCAAGTTTCCGTAATACTGCCTCCACCCCACGCTTCTTTTTCATGGTAGAATAAAAGTGAAATTAATTCCAAAGAAGGCAAGTGGAGGGAAATGGCGTGGTTTTGGAGGGAGAGGAAGGAATTTCCCCTTAAAAAGCAGTTACGTTGTCAGAAATTTAAATCAACGGAGCGGAAAATAGTTCTAAGAAATTCGTAGTACAAGAAAGATTTCTTGTGCACACATAAAAAAATAACCTCATGTTGCTTCTCCCTTCTTGTAAATAAAAAAAAAAGGGGGAAGTGCGCTGATTATGAAAAGCAACATATTACATTTCCTGGTTTTCTCCCCCGCCTTTGAGATCAAAAGAGGACGACATGGAGAAAAATGCCAACCTCCTTACAAATTCTCTTTTTACTACTGAAGGCAACTCCTTTTATTTACGAAATTGTATTGCAATGTGTATGGGATTCAATTGTGGCAGCCAAACCCACACAAAGGCTTGAAACCGTGGAAGGAATTTTATTTAGGTTAATCATTATTTTTGCTCTAAATACGATTCCCTCCACGGAAGAGAAAGGTGGATTGAATAATAAAATAAAATAGGAGAAAATACCTCCTTCAAATAACTTACTTAAGAATTAAATATCGGTGGACGTAGACATCCCATGTAAAATTTATTCCAAGGACAGTAATGCCATGCTCCTTGGACAGCATCCCACCGAAAGCCAGGAGAATAGAGGTGACAATAAGTCTCTTGTTTTCATTTTGCTGCTGGTACCTGTAATTGCAAAATAAATTTAAAATAAATTTTTGTTGGCTCATTACAATAATTATATAGTCACAGCTCATATGTATAATCCCACACATTCTCTTCTATTTTTAGAATTCGCTGGGATTAATTTAATCTTAATTAATTCCTCTCATTAACATCCATGAGCTCTTTGTATAGTATCCATGAGTATTTTAGCTTCCCTTTTGCTCCCGGCCCTTTCCCTCCCCCACGTCACTCAATGGGAAAGCCACACAAGGTGAATCACCCCATATTTAACTGTAATCTCGGTACGAGTACGGAAATACCCGGAAATATGAACGAATCCAAAGCTTAGGAATAAATTATGAGGTACCACAACCAGATATAAAATTTTCATTGCCAGCACAACCGTTCTACTGACTTTAGCTCACGATCAAATATTCGGTAGTGTATATGCGATAGTGGGAGAACTGAAAAAAATTCATCAGGGCTGGATTTACTCTAAAAAGAGAATGAGTGATAGGATGTTTTTCATAGGATCCAGACCCCGAGATTAGTAAAGAAGGTAAAAGAGACTCCGGGAGACCTTATGAGAGAAGATGGAGTTAGACACTAATACAATAAGGCCAAATAGACAATGATTGGGAAGAGTGGAGTTGAAAAGGAGCCCACCCAAAACCCTTCCTTATAACATCCCGAAAGTTCTCCCAGAGTGTCATGTTTAACATTTTACAACAAACTTCATCATTCATTCACCATCCACACGAGATCTCTCTAGTCTTTAATATTTTATGTAGACCGCAAATTCCGACAGGATAAAAGCATGCTCGTGTATAGATCCGTATGAGGAAAACACAACAAGGGAGAACCTGGGGAGGGCGAAAGGCAAGAAGGAATTTGGCCACAGAAATAACAGGCCAAAGGAAGATTCGAGGAAAATCCAAGTTGTACGCTAAAGGATAGATTAAACTCGCTAAAGGATAAACAAAGGGAAAAGGCAGGTCGAGGCAGTGGTGGCATTTCCAGTGCAGAATCGGAAAGGGAAGGACTGGAACCTGGAAATGAGAGCCAGCCAGGTACTCCTTATGTTTCTGCCAGGATGGAAGAAAATGACGACAAAAACGTGGGAGGGAGTACATCCTTGGATTTGGCGGTGAGGAAAGTGGAAGTTAGGTGCTGGAGAAAACTAGAGGAACGAGTTATATAGAATCCCAAAAATTTACCGGAGAGAAAGCGGGGAAGTGATAGATCTCAAAGGGGAGAGTCGGGAAGGGAGAAATCAGAGCAGATTACAGGAGATACTTGACAGGGAAAACAAAAAAGTGAGAAAAGAAGGGAGAAAATCAGACGAAATTTCAAAGTGAGGGGCAAAGAAAGACAATTAGGGAAAGTGAAAGGATCAGAAAGAATTTGCTAGAAAAACAAAGAATTTCAGATAAGTAAATGGATATTTTACAGAAAAAGGGGACGCATTTGAGAGACAGCAAGAGTGGACCAGAAGCACGTAATAGGAACCGAGAGAGACAGAGTTTGAGAAAATACGAAGAAAAAGGAAAGATGTGAACGAAAGAGGAATTTGAGAGAAAAAGAGAAGACATTTTATAGAAAGAGAGTAAGAATTTTAGAGAAAAGAACGGATTTCAGAGAAAGAGATGAAGGATTTGAAAGAAAAAGAGGACGAATGCGAGAAAAAGAGTGGACAAATTTGAGAGAAAGTGAGAGAATGACTGGAAAAATACGAAAAAGAAAATAATTTGAACGACAGAGAAGTTGAAGAATTGCAAGAGAAGGAGAAAAAGAATTGGAGAGAAAGCGAGGAAGAATAAGAGATACCGCGGGGTAGATTATGAGACAAAATGAATAAGAATGAGACAAAGAGACGAAGCATAAGAAAAAGAGTGCGTAAGAGAGACAAAGAGAGGAAGAATTGGAGATAAAGGAGAAGAAAAAATTCTACAAAAGGGGACTAAAAATATGAAAGAAAGAGACGAATAATTAGAACAAATACGGGAATAATATAAGAAAAAGTGAGGAAAAACAATACTAGAGAAAGTACAGAGAGCAAAGAAGGACAAGAGACAGAGTGTAATAAAGAATGGTAGAACGAGAAATAAAGTGAAAGAAAACCCAGAAGAATAAGAGAGAAAGCTTTAGGAAATAGGGAAAGCAAGAGAGAAAAAAGAAAAACAGGAAGGACGAGAGAAATTGTCCCACGAGCGCTCGAGAGATTGAAGGAGCCGTGAAAATGGCGAGGAGCGAGACTCTGCCAGTGAAAGTAATATAGAAAGGAAAGGAGAAGGAAAGTCAATCTCTCAAGCCATCAGACATGCTTCATCACTCTAAATCCCCCGCACACATACAAACTACAGTGGTAGCTAATCATATTAAAATTCCTCCTGGATTCACCGTCTAACCCCAGACCGAGGGACGGGAAGGGGTGCGAGTATTATCATTATTAATATTAATACAATTACCCATCCTATGGTCGTTATTGGAAAGGAAGTTTAACTGTCGTCCAAAGTCAGTGGACCGAATTTGATGAAGATATTCCCCATTATAGTAATTCACTCCAACCATCATGCTCTTACACCTTCCTTATTTCCACTACCACTCTCTCTATCTATCCCTTTTTAATTTCATTTTCTTTATCTAACACATGTGACGTTGGTAACCGAGTAATGATTAAAAGGCTGCACACCTGGCTAATTTAACTAATCATCCTCTATGCCGGAAGGTCCACGTTAGCTTAGGGGTAAATTAACTATTTTATATCATTACCTAATTCAATAGTTGCTCAAACTTACATCAAAAATATCTTCTGAATTATCTGTCATGCCTTCGTTATTGATTAATCTTGGTAATCTCTGGAATAGTTTTAGTATATGTTTACCGTTGGTTTTTGGAAGTGGTGTGTGTTGGTAAGTGCGTAAGAAAAAAATTACGGGTAATGATTTTATATTTTACAAGGATTTATTTTACATGTGAATATTTTCATCTGGGATCATTTTATTTTTCCCAGACTTTTCTACTTCTTTTATTGTGCTCCTTCATCTCATTCGGAGGATAGGAAAAGTGTGAAACATTTCTCTCTTCATCATATGACTCTCAGCGTACAAAAGTCTTGTGGGCTGTCTTTCTCTCTCTCTCTCTGGCTGCCTTTCTCTCTCATTGTCAGTCTCTCTCTTGCTTTCTCTCGTTCTCTCTCTTTCGCTCCGTTTCTCTCTCTCTCTTGCTCCTTTTCTCTCCTGCTTTCTCTCGTTCTCTCTCTTTTTCTCCATTTCTCTCTCGTTCTCGCTTGATCTCTCGCTGTGTCGCTCGCTCCCTCAATCTCTTGCTCTCTCTCGTTCTCTCTCTCTCTCGCTCCCTTTATCTCTTGCTCTCTCGTTCTCTCTCTTTCGCTCTCTCTCTATTTCTCTCTCCCGCTCCCCTTCTTTCTCGCTCTCTATCTAACTTTCTCACGCGCTCTCTCCCTCTCACTTACTTCCTCTCGTCGTCTCACTCTCTATTTTCCCCGCTCCTTTTGTCTCACCCTTCCATTCTCTCATACTCTGTCTCTCTCTCTTTCCCTCATTCGTCTCTCTCCAAGGATATTAAAGCCAGCTCATGACTGAGATTTACGCCAGGGTCTCCCGTTCCACTCCAAATATTGAGGCAGAGAGATCCACGATACATGGTTAGTTATCTTTTTCACCAACTTTCTCCCTCTCCCCTCGCTCCCCACTCATTCTCTCGCTCTCGCACCCACGGAAACGTGGATCTCATAATAAAACAGGGACTTGATCCCTCCATGACTACAGTGTTTCCGCATATTAATGTAGTGCCCAGTATTTCTGTGGTGCCTAGCCTGGAAGCCGCCAAGCAGAATCGTGACCGACAGTGTATGTACCTACCCGAAGGATATCCAAAGAAGTGTCTTCCCGTCCTCTCTCTCTCTCTCTCTTTCTCTCAGTTGCTCCCTTTTCCCAGTAATTATTTTCTGAGAGAGTAAATGTGATAATACAACAGAAGCAATGGATATTTGGAGATGAAATAAAATAGAGAAATACTCATTTTGCTCCAATTTGCTAAATATATAATGGATATTGTGGCTCCAGTGAACATTGTTTCTGCCACTGGACCAAGAGAAATTCATGGGTTTACATATGTACATGCGTATGTGTGTGAATTTATAGGCTGATCCAGTTTTGCAGTGGGTACATCTGTGCCAAAGACAATATTGCATATGTACATACTTGGGTATATAAGAGACATTTATATAATTGTTACCAATGCCTTGGATTTTTTCTGGCATCCATGTATGTGTACGTGTGTTTCGATGGGGAAAAGGGCCTTTCTCCTGGAGATAGAATGAGGCAAGGCTGGAGGCGGAGGGATGGAGGTTGGTGTGGTGGGATATGTTATTGCCCAGTGCAATAACAGCGGTTGTTCAGCTTTAGTTTAATGTCTATATTGGCCACTTCTTCATTGTGGAAGTGCATGTGTGGGCAAATATTTGTGGGTGTTAATAAAATTAGAGGAAGGGGGAAAGAGGAGGGTTTGTTGGGGGGAAGGAACTATTTTGTAGAAAGAGACCGACAGAAAATGTGGAGAAAGATAAAGGCGGAAAATCCGATAAAGGGAAACCCTGAGGTAGAAGAAAATACGACAAAGAGAGCAAATCAGAAATTGGGAGACTATCAGAGAGCCAGGGAAACTCTGAAGCTGGGATAAAACCCAGGAAAGCAAGGCAATTCGAGAAAGTCGAAGAAATACGGACAAGCGAAAGGGAGGAGAAGTTCGAGAAGGAAAAAATCAGAGGAAGCCGAGTAAAATCCGAGAAAAAGAAAAAAATGCGAGAGACAGCGAGGAAATAAGAGAAAGCCGAATAAAATCCGAGAAAAAGAAAAAATGCGAGAGACAGCGAGGAAATAAGAGAAATCCAACGAACCCCGAGAAAAAGAAAAAGTCCGACACAGAGAGAAAATCCCAGACATCAAAAGTTGAATTGCAGGGAAGAAATCAGATAAAACCGAAGAAAATTCTAAAAAGAGGAAAAGTCCGAGTAAGGGGATAAATCCAAGCAAGATGGAAAACCGAGAATGAGAAAAATCCGAGACGGGGAGAAAATAAGAGAAAGCCGAAGAAACCCCGAGATAGAGGAATCTGAGAGACAGAGAAAATCAGTGAAAGCCAAAGAAACTCGAGAAATAAAAAGTTCGAGAAAAGTGAAAATCCCAGAAAAAAGGAGAACCGAGAAAGAGGGAAAATACCAGAGGCGGAGAAAATCAACGAAAGCGAGAATATTCGCAAAAAGGAAAAATATGAGAAAATGGGAAATGTCGAGAAAGAATGTTTGCAAAAGGACCCAGAATTGGGAGAAAATTAAAGATAGAAATCAAGATAAAAATAGAGATAAAGGGGAAGGGCGAGCATTTCTACAGACGACTGTAGTCAAGAGAAAAAGAGGAAATGGAGGGACATGGAGCTCGAAATTGAAAGGGATGAGGGAGTCCATAACATTTTGGATACTCAACCCAGGGTGCTGTGGTTTACTTACTGAAAATGAAATTTGCTTGGACGATTGGAATGAAATAATGATGCTTTCCCCGGCACATGTTGTATTATTGAGTTGTTTCTCCCCCTCTTTTTTTTCTTTTCCCTCCTTTCCCATACCATTTGTTCATTGTATTTTACAACTCATGTGCCTCCAGAGAACCACTGGGGTAGGATAAAAATCATGAGCGGCATTTATTTCCTCTTGTGCACATTACTGCTACATGGGTGTGCTTACGCGGGGATGTATTATGCATTTATCCTTATGGGAGAACAAGTGTGGGTGAGTTTGTGTGTGTGTGTGTGAGAGAGAGATGTGTTCTGGTGCTTTAAAAGTTGTGGGTTGCGTGACAGGAGGAGAGTTTTAGAAGGGAAAAAGGTGATGATAATTCTTTAATGACCCAGGAGAAAAAGTCATAAATAAGGTTTTATTGCACACGTTGGCTGAAATTAGTCGTGGACAGACGGTGCTCCTCGCAGGGATGGTCATGGTATGGTCAGAGTTATTATTTTCCCTCTTCAGGGTTTTTTTTATTTCAGGTGCACCATCTACAATTGGGATACACATTTAAAAAAAAAGTTTTTTAAAAATATTCTTTCTCCCATTTTACTTTCTCCATTGCTTTCCTGACTATTTCCTCTTTTATCTTCAAATTCAGAATCATCTACCAGGGATTTTAGGGAAATATATCTACCAGGGATTTGTCTGGGGTAGATATACAAGTTTTTTGCTTAGAAAATTTATATTATTTTGTCGTAACATCTTTCACTTTCTTACTTCCTTAAATGGGTTTTGTTGGTATAATGATTTACATGAGGAAATTCGCTGCTATTGGTCCGGTGATTTTCCACGGCCATGGAATAAGATGCTCTTTAATTTCCCATTAAAAATACAATATCTGGAAAATGGACAGTAGAAATATCTCTTTTCCTACCATTTAAAGATGAGAGAGAAGGGGAAAAGTTTCACCTTAAATGGCAGTAGAAAATTCAGTCACCCCATACTTTCCGGGTCAAAGGAAGTTTTTTTTTCCCGACTCTCTTCTCTCCCTCTGTATGAACGGGAAAAAGTGAGGGAAGGGGAAGAGAGAGATCGAGAGTGGAGTATTTCCACAAAAGAATGAAGTTGAAGGGAAAGAAGTTGTTGACAAGAATTTAGGGACGTGTTGAAAACTTTTCAACTTTTGACAATAATATTCTCCAGCCTCTAATAAGCTATAGAAGTATAGGCCATAGTAGTAGACGGAGACACTCCAGTTCTGAACATTGGAATGCCGTCTTCTCCGGGAAAAAAGTGAGCTGTGTACAAGTGTATGGAGGTGACTAAAATATTTTTTTGAAAAAGAATTGAACGACCACACAAAAAAAGTTTTTTTTTCAATGTTCACCACTAAATGTTGGTGAAAACCTTTTTATATGACTTGGAAAAACTTGTAGATGTATAAGTAGTAAGAAAGGAAGGAGAAAGAGAGGGAGAAAAGGAGGGAAAGTGGAAAAAACATGGAAATTTGCAATCGAGAAATGTTACCTTCATGTTAATCATAGACTGTGTCTCCGCTCTGGAATAAGTTTTTTTATTCTTCTTCTTTCGTTCATGGACTAAAAGAATTGTAGAAATTTTCGAAAAGAAAAGAGAGAGAGAAGTAGTAGATAAGCTAATGGATGGAAAGGATAAAGCTAAAAAGTGGATTGGAGTTAATAAAAGGAGATTTTTTTTGCTAAAGGATAAAAGGTACAAAACTGAGTTTAAAAAATTCAAAATACGGAACATAAAGTGCAAAAAAAAGTTAAAAGAAGAGTAAAAGAAGATCACAGAGATTGAAGGAGATTTACAATTGAAGAAGATTATAAAGAAAATTATAAAGAAGATTGAAGAGGATTATAAAGGGGAAAACGATGCGTGAAAACAAATTCAATTCTGTTAAAAAAATCAACGAGGCAGGGCAAATTAAAAACCAAAACGAAAATTCTACAAGGCTGATAACGTAAAGGAGGGTTTTGATATTTGGCGGGAGAAATCAAAACATTTAAATTCTAGAAATTGGAGGCAGGGGAAAATAGAAAGTGGAGGTAGATACGAAAAAGAAGAAAGTGGATCCATTTAAAAATGGAGATATTCAAGCAGAAAAATGAGAATATTCCAAGAGAAAATGTAAATGGGAAGGAGAAGATTTAAAATAAAAAGATATTGGCTGGTGTAAACTGAACTGAATATACAAAAATCTAAAGCAGCGACATAATACGAGAAGCAAAATAAATCCAAAAGAGACTGCATTAAAGAAGAAAAATGAAAATAGAAGCATCGAAAGTAAAAGAAAATCAAGAGAACGGCAGTGTGAGAAAATACGGAAAAAAGAGAAAATGGAGACAAAAACCCAACGAACGAAGAGTATGAAAAAAAAGGAAAATTGCTAAAACTTTTGTGTGTGTGCATGAAATTATGGGAGGACAAAAAAATAATGTTGAAAAATTTACATACCCACATAACCATGCACTGGCCGCGTGGACTTGCGTCGTGCATCTTCAACAAACGAAAAAAAAATCTGTTGGAGTCACCTTCAATGCACGACACGGGGTTACAAAGCACAAAAACAAAGTTAAACTGTACCAAAGAGAAATGCAGGAATAAAAGAAAAGAAAAGAAATTGCTTTACGAAATAGTGTGAAAAACTTTTGTAAATTATTTCCTTTCTTCTGCCCAGGAAAGACAGAGAGAGAGACATTCACGTGGAAAATCGAGTGCACACGACTATTCCAGCTGAACCTTGGCAGTGCATAGGGGAATCCTAATATTATCCAAGTTTTTCCCATTCTCAAGAATTGTAGATACTTGATATTAAAGGAAATTTTAATCCTTCTTTGGTTGTTCCAAACATTTTCTATTTTCTCCAATTTCTTCTCATTTAACTTTTAAGTAGCTTCCTTGCAAATGCATGGCGGCAAGAATTAAGTGTAGGCAGGAAACAAGAGGCCAATGAAGGGGAATCCGGGGTATATATCAAGATGAAAAAAGTGCGAAAAATGTTCAAGAAAGAAATGAACAGCGGATAGAAAAAACAATGGGCAAAAGGGAGAGAGAGAAAGTGAAAAAAACGTACATAAAAAGAGGACAAAAGAGAGAGACAGAGAAATTATAAAGGCAAACAGCGAAACAAAGAGAGAGAGAACGAGAGAACAAGAGAGAAAGAAACAGAGACAACGAGAGAGAGAAAGCGAAAGAAAGAGAGAAAGCGAAAGAAAGAGAGAAAGAAAGAGAGACAACGAGAGAGAGAAAGCGAAAGAAAGAGAGAAAGAAAGAGAGACAACGAGAGAGAGAAAGCGAAAGAAAGAGAGAAAGAAAGA